>JADRCD010174147.1:21375-42561 GCA_019843815.1 Montemys delectorum | reverse complement strand
TAGAGGCTCACAGCCATTCATTGAACTGAGTACACGGTCCCCAATGAAGGAGTTAGAGAAAGGTTCTATGGAGCTGAAGGGTTTGCAGCCCCTTAGGACGAACAACAATTACTAACTAGTACCCTCAGAGCTCCCAGGGACCCAACCACCAATCAAGGACTATACAGGGTGGGACTGAATGTACTGGCAGCATGTGTATAGTAGAGGACTGCAAATTCGATTATCAATAGGAGTAAAGGACCTCGGCCTTGTGAAGGTTTTGTGCCCCAGTGTAGGGGAATGCCAGGGCCAATAAGTGGGAGAGGGTGGGGTGACAGGCATTGGGGGGGACAAAAGGGGTTTGTTCTTGTTTTTGTTTGTTTGTTTGTTTGTTTGTTTGTTTTGGAGGGGAAAATGGGAAAGGGAAAATGTACATGTAAATAAAGAAAATACCTAATTTAAAAAAAAAAGAAAAATAAAAAAAAAAATAAAACACTGAATTCTCCTACTGGAAGAGATTTACAGAAAGTGTTTTTTCCTGTCATATCAGAGAGTGTTAAAACAAAGTTACTGAAGTTGAAAAACAAAACTCTGGTGAATTCATGTGAAGTGTACTCCATATTCTTGCCCAACTCATCTACATTTATTTGATAAGTGACTTAACATCCATTTCAAACTTGCTGTACAATAAAACAGTAAAATAAAAAGCTCAGATGCTCTTTCTGGTGACAAATGAACCATAAGAACTCCAGTTAATACCATTGATTTAAAATGTGAGGAGTGTGTGAGCCAAATGCTTCTGACAGATAGAGACATACTTCAAAACATGTGGAAGACTCCTCAACACCCTATGCAACTGTTGTCAATCAGCTGTTTCACAGAGATAAGACAAATGCTTAGGGAACACAGGAACCCTACCAATAAAACTCAGCCCTGTCAATACAACCCAATGAATGGCTTCATTCCTCTGCTGTGTCAAAGACTAGCAATGAAGCTCAGCTTGAAGGGAATGAGGAAACAGACTAGAGGTTAAAGAGAGAGGGATAGATTAGAACTAAAGGTGCCTGAGTTTATGTTTTAAAAAAGTAGTTGACTAGAAAATATAAAACAATTTAGGCGAACCTTTTCAGTGTAAAATACGAACTTCATCTTTGGATTACAGGGATCCCAGATCCCTCCACGTCTTGCTTTTATACCCCAGGAAACAATGGAATTAATGGACTTCTCAAAGCCACAGTGAGTCAACAGCAGAGCTGGTAGCAGATCCTGCCTCTTTCTGAACAGACTGTTTATCCATATCTCTTAATTGCTAGTATCTAAAAACACAAGATATTTTGTTTCAGGTTTAAATGTGTAAGTTCATACTTCCTACTTCCTTGAGCTGACAGACAATCCTGAGTTATAGACAAGTTTGGGACATTCTGGGTAGAAATAACCAGCAGTGAGGAGATGGCTCTAGGACAATTGGGCTACGGAGACCTTTTCAGTCTCTGGAGTAATTACATAGCTGTTTTGAAAACAGATTAGTGACCAGCCTTTGCTTTTCCATGAGCTGTATGGCAAGAAGGCCAGGGCTATGCAAGGGAGAAAGTCTTACTGACATAGGAAGAGAAAAGCCTTGTTTATTCTCTGTCCTGAATATACCCTGAAGCTCTTAAGGACTGAGTTATAGATTTATTACAGGTATTTTCTTGGTAGGAAAGTAACATCACCATTTACTGTAAATCCATAGACAAAACCAAATAAATAAACACCTGATTAGATGTTTTGTTTTTTGTTTTTATTTTATTTTAAATATAGTTAAATTTCTAATTCTGTGCATATAGCACCCAGGAAAGTGACCTCTGTGCATCTGTTTACTCTGCCACCCTTTGTGAATTGCACTGGTAACAACCCCTTTGGATTAGAAACTGAAACAATGGAGAAGGGATATGAATGAGTGTTATAGGCATGCAAAGAGCAGTACAGCTTCCCAGATGGAACAGCTCATCACTGCATGCTGGGTGGTCCTTACAATGGTTATGGGAATGCAGAACATCTGTGAATTCCTAGGCTCTGCTCCGCACCTGCCATTGGCACTTGTGGAGCCATACACACTCATTCATACATTTGAAGATCTAACTTATTATGTTTAATGGAGTGGATTCTTCCTCGACAGTCCATTTCTGGGTTGTTTAAAGTTAAATCTCATTAGCCACACGTGCCTCCAGCTTTGCTTCCACATTTCCATTCTGCTGTGAAATCAAGTGAAACATTCTATAATCTACTAAAAAGCAGACCGTCAAGAAAACTGAAGTGTTAAGAAAAACTCAACACCAAGACAGCTAAGTATTAAGTGAAATGTAGTGTACCTATCTCAGAAGTCCATGCTCACTTCAGTGCAGATGCTTCTGGACAGTGCCCATAGCTTTTTCCTCAAGAGACAACACCACATGAACTTATTCTGAACATTCAGCTGTGGATATTAGACAAGGAGGCAGACAGACACAGGGGGTGGCTATTCTCATTGTATTCTGATTGTTTCCCAGAGATCCAAACCCTTCCAAGTCCAAAGTTCATAAGAAATACTCTGCAGACTAGCCCTTTCAGACCACAGACAGGGGCTCTGTAATCTTTCTCATGTGTTTTCTCTTGAACCAACCTTCCTCATCTCCCCATTGTTTGAAAATACACTATAAACTGCTTAGCACAGCTAAAAAGACCTTTTTGCAGACTGATGCTGGCTATAATCATGGTTGTCAGCAGCAGTCTGAACAGCTTCTCTTGTTAACTTCATATGCTAACTTTTTAACTTCTCATGTAACTCCCTGGTCACATGGCCCTGTCTGCTTGCCAAAGTCTGTATTTCCTTCGTGGGTGACCAGGAGCAACACATAGCCCGTACTTGGTTATGATATTTAGGGATGAGTTGATAATGAAGATAAATTTGATTTTTATAATCAAATTTGATTTGATAATGAAGATAACCTTGATTTTTTTCCTTGTGGTTTTATATTATCTTGAATAAATCCTGAAGGGTAGGACAATCTCTCTAGAATAGTTTCGTAACTTACTTCAAGTTGATCTGATAAGAAACTAGGGCTTTGACAAAAATCTAAATTCAAGTGAGATCATAGCTCAAAAGCGAGTTAGTCACATTAAAAGAAAACATATTACTGGCTCCGTGCAGGCAATGACTTCCCCAAGTGTCTTTCAAATAACCAGTGATGTGCATTGAGTGTTTCAGGGCCATTACACTACACAAAATAAGGTACAAAATGGATTATTTAATTCATTGGAGGGAAAACATAGTTTTTAGAGACATCACTAAGAAACCAAATTACTTAACAACAATAAATAGTTATTTCCAAAGAAAGCTGTATGTTTCAAAAGTTTAGTACAGTATTATTTTATTTTATTTTTTCATTTTTTATTGTTACTTTATTTATTTACATTTCAAATGTTATCTCCCTTTCCAGTTTCCCATCCACAAACTTCCTATCCCCTTCCCCCCTCCTACCTCTATGAGGGTGCTCACCCACCTGCACACCCACTCCTGCCTCAGCACTCTAGCATTCCCCTATCCTGGGTCATCAAGCCTCTACAGGACCAAGTGACTCCCCTCCCAGTGATGACAGATAAGGCTGTCCTCTGCTACACATTCAGCTGGAGCCATGTCCCCTGTCCCCTGCTGTATAGTCTTTGGTTGGTAGTTTCATCCCTGGGAGCTTTGGGAGGGCTGGTTGGCTGCCATTAATCTTCCTATGGGGGTTGCAAACCCCTTCAGTTCCAACAGTCCTTGCCCCAACTTCTCCATTGGGGTCTCAGCACTCAGTCTAATGTTTGGCTATGTACATCCACATCTGTATTGGTCCAGCTCTGGCAGAGTCTTCCAGAGGACAGCTAAAACAAGGCTCCTGTCAGTAAGCACTTCTTGCCATCAGCAATAGAGTCTGGGTTTGGTGTTTGCAGATGGGATGGATCCCTGGGTGGGGCAGTCTCTGGATAACCTTTCATTCATTTTCTTCTCCAGTCTTTGTCTTTGTATTACCTTTGGACAGGAGAAATTCTAGATTAATATTTTTGAGGTGGGTGGGTGGCCCCATCCCTCAACTGGGAGCCATGCATATCCACGAGATATGGTCTCCACAGGTTCTATCTCTCCTTTTGTTGGGTATTTCTGTTAATGTCCTCCCTGTTGGGTCCTTGGAAACTCTTGGGTGCCAGGCATCTGAGACTTTCTAGTGGCTACTCCAAATTCTCTCTCCCCCAAATGCTACATACCTACTTTCAAATTCCTGACTCTCTGAACTTGCCTCTCTCTCTTCCTATATCTAAACTGGTCCCCTCTTCTCCTTCCCCTTCCTTTCTCCCTCCCAGATCCCTCTCTCCCTCTATTTCCCAGTGATTATTCTCTTCCCACTACTGAGTAGGACTATAGCATCCACATTTTGATACTTATTGGGTTTCATATTGTCCGTGAGTTGTATCGTGGGTATTTCAAGCTTCATTTTGGCTAATATCCACGTATCAGTGAGCACATGCCCATGTGTATTCTTTTTTTACTAGGTTATTTTACTCAGGATGAAATTTTCAAGTTTCATCCATTTGCCTGTGAATTTCATGAAATCATTGTTTTTAATAGCTGAGTAGTATTCTATGATGTAAAGGTACCATATTCTCTGTATTCATTCCTCTGTTGAGGGACATCTGGGTTGTTTCCACCTTCTGCTGCTATGGCCATAGTGGAGCATGTGTTCTTATTACATGCTGGAGCATCTTTTGGGTATATGCCCAGAACTGGTATACCTGGGTCCTCAGATAGAACTATATAATTTTCTGAATATCCACCAGACCGATTTCCAGACTGGTTGTACCAGCTTGCAAACCCACCAGCAATGGAAGAGTGTTCCTCTTTTTCCACATCCTTGCAAGCATTTTTGTTACCTGAGTTTTTGATCTTAGCCATTCTGACTGGTGTGAGGTGGAATCTCAGAGTTGTTTTGATTTGCATTTCCCTGATGACTAAGGATGTTGAACATTTCTTTAGGTGCTTCTCAGCCATTTGAGATTCCTCAGCTAAGAATTCTCTGTTTATCTCTGTACTCCATTTTTAATAGGGTTATTTGGCTCTCTGGAGTCTAACTTCTTGAGTTCTTTGTATATTTTGGATATTAGCTCTCTATTAAATGTAAAGTGGGTAAAGATCTTTCCCCAATCTGTGGATTGCCATTTTGTCCTATTGACAGTGTCCTTCACCCTACAGAAGCATTTCCATTTTATGAGGTCCCATTTGTCAATTCTTTATCTTAGAGCATAAGTTATTGGTGTTCTGTCCAGGAATTTTCCTCTGTACCCATGTATTCAAGTTTCTTTCCTACTTTTTCTTCTATTAGCTTCAGTGTATCTGGTTTTGTGTAGAGATCCTTGATCCACTTGGACTTGAGCTTTGTACAAAGAGATAATAATGGGTCAATTTGCATTCTTCTACATACTGACCAGAAGTTAAATCAGCACCATTTGTTGAAAATGCTGTCTTTTTCCCACTGGATGATTTTGGTTCCTTTGTCAAAGATCAAGTGACCATATGTGTGTGGGTTCATTTCTGGACCTCATGCATCCTATCAGATCACCACAGATTAAGGCTGGTCTTCAACAACAGCAAAAACAGCAGGAAGCCCACATACACATGGAAGCTGAACAACTATCTTCTCAATGATAGCTTCATCATGGAAGAAATAAAGAAAGAAATAAAGACTTTTTAGAATTTAGTGTAAAAGAAGGCACAACATACCCAAACTTATGGGACACGATGAAAGCAGTGCTAAGAGGAAAACTCATACATTTAAGTGCCTCCAAAAGTCTCCCAACTAAAAAATTCTGAGGACCAGATGGTTTTAGTGTAGAATTCTATCAGACCTTCAAAGAAGACCTAATACTAATCATTCTCAAAGTATTTCATAGAACAGAAACAAAAGGAACACTACATAATACATTCTATGAAGCCGAAGTTTCACTGATACCTAAACCACACCAAGACGCAACAGAGAAAGAGAACCTCAGGCCAATTTCCCTCATGAATATTGATGCGAAAATACTCAATAAAATTCTTACAAACTGAACACAAGAACACATCAGAATGATCTTTCACCACAACTAAGCAGGTTTCATCCCAGTGATGCAAGGATGGTTCAATATGTGGAAATCCATCAATGTAATGTAATCCACTAGATAAACAAACTCAAAGAAAAAAAAAACACATGACCATCTCATTAGATGCTGAAAAAGCCAAAGGAGGAAGTCAAGATATCACTATTTGCAGATGATATAGTATACATAAGTGACCCAAAATATCCAAAATATACAAAGAACTCAAGAAGTTAGACTCCAGAGATCCAAATAACCCTATTAAAAATGGAGTACAGAGATAAACAGAGAATTCTTAGCTGAGGAATCTCAAATGGCTGAGAAGCACTAAAGAAATGTTCAACATCCTTAGTCATCAGGGAAATGCAAATCAAAATAACTCTGAGATTCCACCTCACACCAGTCAGAATGGCTAAGATCAAAAACTCAGGTGACAAAAATGCTTGCAAGGATGTGAAAAAAAATCCACAAGAGAACTCCTACACCTGATAAACAACTTCAGCAAAGTGGCTAGATACAAAATTAACTCAAACACATCAGTAGTTTTCCTCTACTCAAAGGATAAACAGACTAAGAAAGAAATTAAGGAAATGACACCCTTTACAATAGACACAAATAATATGAAATATCTTGATGTGACACTAACAAGTAAGTGAAAGATTTGTATGACAAGAACTTCATGTCTCTGAAGAAAATAATTGAAGACCTCAGAAGATGGAAAAATCTCCCATACTCATGAATTGACAGGATTAATATAGTAAAAGTGACTATCTTGCCAAAAGCAGTCTACAGATTCATTGCAATCCCATTAAATCCAACTCAATTCTTTACAGTGATAGAAAGAGCAATTTTCAAATATATATGGAATAACAAAAAAAACAGGATAGCAAAAACTATTCTCAACAATAAAAGAACTGGGAGAATCACCATCCCTAACCTCAAGCTATACTACAGAGCAATAGTGATAAAAAAAAACCCACATGGTATTGGTAAAAAGACAGACAGATTAATGATATAGAATTGAAGAATTGGTACAGTTTTTATTTAGAAATTATACTTTAATTAGTGAGTGATTCAATTAAATTTTCAAGTTAACCTAGTAATTCTCATAAATATTCATGTAATACACTTTGTAAAATTTATAATTATCAAATGCGTATAGAAATAATTATAACCTAATCTCTAGCCCTATATGTTCTCTATGAACATATAGATAGAAAGATAGATGATAGCTAATGATGCACCCCAATATACTAACATTATAGTAAGATTTTAGTGAAGTCTATGAAGGGCAAGATAGTCTCACATTGTATATAAAATACACAACTATAATTTATATTCTTTCAGTCAAGCAGAGTTTTCCCATCCATATTGGATAGTGGTAATCAATTAAGATGAAGTATAGTAGCATCCAACATTGATGATAATAGCACACTTCACACTTCATTGACTTAACAAGCTGCAGCCCAAAGTGCTTAGCAATCATTAGAAACTCCAAACATACTGTAATTAGAAATGCAGATGCACACAAACAGAAACAGGTGTGCCACCTGAGAAAAAGAAATAAAGAAAAAATAAGTCTAAGTGTGAAGAGATGACTAGATAATTTTAGTTATAGGAACCAGGCAAAACCAATCTACTTTAGGGTGCGTGCTTTTAAAAAAATCTACATGTTATGATGATTGGTGAGTTTTAAGTTGACCACTACTACTTGATGTTCTAGAGCCAGAAGTCTGAGGTTTTGTCTGGCACATCAGTGTGTATTCGTGTAGATGTACTATATGTATGTTGACGCCCAAACCTACAGGCTTAGGGTTTCTCCAGGCACATTGCAGAGTTCAGTACTAAATAGCATTTCAGAAGTCCAGAAACTTTAGTCACTTCAATTCCAAGTTTGGAATTAGAAGTTTGTGTATCTGTATTAAGGTTTCTATTGCTGTGAAGAGACATCATGACCACATCTATTCTTATAAAAGAAAATATTCACTTACGGCTTACACGTTCAGAGGCAGACTAAGTCCATCCTCTTCTTACTGGGAAGCATAGTGGCACACAGGCAGACATGGTAATGGAAAACTTGCTGAGAGTTCTACATCTGAATCAGCAGGCAGAAGAAAGAGAGAATGACACTGGGCTAGACTTGAGCTTCTGAAATCTCAATGATGACCCCCAATGACACACACACTTCCTCCAACAAAGACATACCTACTCCAAAAATGCCACACCTTCAGTAATGTTAGTCTATGGGGGCCATTTTCATTCAAACCATCAGGATATATCTATATGATGACTCAAGATATGAAAAATTTAAGAAAAATAATTCATCAGAAGGTAAATATTATTATCCTATTAAAGTTACCAACATTAAACATTTCAAAAAGATAAATAATGCACAAAAGATTAATATTTGGTATAGGTTAGAGACAACTTATATTTTATGACTTTGATTATTAATAATTATTTTATGACACTATTTTTGTTTTTATTCTCTCTTCTGTGAAGAATAGGAAGTAAGAAAAAATTATCTACCATGTAAAAAGTACGTGTTTTAATAAGGAAGCCCTGGAATATTATAAAGATATTCACCCAAGAGGAAGAACCCTAAACTTTTGACTCTTACTTTTTACTACCAATTACATACACAAATTTCTATACTCATTCACATACTGTAATTATATATGTCCATTTTACAATGGTATGATTTTATACCATCATCAGTGTTACAGTTTAATGTATCTATAACAGTTTCCAAAATGAGTAAACTGTGAATATGCATAAGATTTTACAACAATATTAAATTTCAATATATTGGGTTTACATTTCAATACAATTATTTTGCTGAAATAATTCCTCGCAGAAGAAAACTTTTGCTATTTTAAAGATGTGTGTGTTTATTTATGTTAGTGTACATGCATGAGTTTGTGCATGAATATCTGTTGTATGTATGCTGATGTCTGCGGAGGTGAGAAGAGGTTGTAGGCTATGCTGCAGCAGGAATTACAGATAGTTGCAAGCTGCCTAATGTGGATGCAGAGAATGAACTCTAGTCCCCTGGAGAAGAACCAAGACCTCTTCAATTAACTGAACCATCTCTCTGTCCTGCTACCTTGTTAAGATATTTTATTTTAATTGGTGTGTGTGTGTGTGTGTGTGTGTGTGTGTGTGCGTGTGTGTGTGCATGTCTCTGTGTGTGATAATCTGCTGTGTGTTGTGGGCTTTGCTTTTTATTGTGATAGTTTGTTGAGCTTTATATTTTGAGACTGTGTTGTGGCTTAATCTGTTTAAATGTCAACAAATATAACACATGAAATAGAGCCCAGACTACAGACAGAAAATTCAATTCTACCCATGTCCAGATTGGTGAACTAATGAGCTTGTTAGGGTTATTTCCAGAGCTTGGGTGGCAGAAATGCAGCTAGTACATTATCAGAAAGCTCACTCTACATTGTTATCTTTAAAATATTTGCTTGCTGATTTTGACCATTATAAGAGTCTGCAATATTATCCTAGGATCTTTTTCTTTAAAATGTTTATGTTCAAGTAAATATATTACCAAATATAGCCCACTCCATTCCATCTTCTCCAGTTTCTCCCATATCTCTAACAATGCTGCCTCTCAGTTGAGAGTCATTTTTTAACCACTGGTCACTTCATGGATACACATAGATGAATGCACTTCTGTGGCTAGCAACCTGGACATGAACAATTGTACTGTTTAAAAAGCAAAACTGAAGCCAGGTGGTGGTGGCACACGCCTTTAATCCCAGCATTTGGGAGGCAGAGGCAGGCATATTTCTGAGTTCGAGGGCAGCCTGGTCTACCAAGTGAGTTCCAGGGTATCCAGGGCTATACAGAGAAACCTTGTCTTGAAAAAAAATAGCAAAATTAAAATAATAATTTCACTATAAAAAAGATGCCTATGAAAAATGAAACCCATCTCAACATTAGTGATGCCTGAGGAAATCAACCTCCCCTGGGCTCAGCAAGCAGCAGGTTCCAGAAGAAAGTCTTCTCTCACAGCACTTGTTTACAGCCTTTAGAACTCTGAGAAAGGACCCTTGAACACTTTATGCAAAAGGAAGGGTCCAGATATAATACTAGATAGAGTCTATCATGGACAATTTTTTCAGAAGTATGCTCTTGGAAATTTTACTGCAGTTAGAGTGCTTGCTGTGACAAAGCTAAGCTTTCTGTCTAGGTTGAGAGCAACTTCCCAGGAGTGGAGGCATGTGGTTGTACGTCTTCTGACTTGCAAACTTCTTACCATCTCTGTGAGTACTTTTCACATGCTTTCTGCTTGTTGTAACTGTCAACTGTTACGTACCTTATGAGGCCCCCTCCTGCCTCTAAGAGAGAGCTTTTTCAGTTCAGAGGAAAAAAAAAATCTCCACAACTCTTTTATAATACAGCCCAAGCTGGCTTTGAATTCACAGTATTCTCACTTCAGCATTACAATGGTGATTGCAGGAGGGTGCCTTGTGTGTGTGTGTCCATGTGTGAGATATATATATATATATGTGTGTGTCTGTGTGTGTGTGTGTGTTTGTGTGTGTGCATATATACGTACATATCCACACATACATAACCCTCTTATAGTCATGACAAAAACATATTGTGTCTCTTAGTCTGGCATTTTTTTTTAATTAGATATTTTCCTTATTTACATTTCAAGTGTTATCCCTTTTCCTGGTTTCCCCTCCAAAAACCTCCTATCCCATCACCCCTTACTCTGGCTCTATGAGGGTGCTCCTCCACCCTCCCACCCACCCACCCACTCACGCCCACTTCCTTGGCCTGGCATTACTCTACAGTGGGGCATTGAGCCTTCAAAGGACCAACGGCCTCTCTTCTTATTGATGTCTGACAAGGCCATCCTCTGCTAGATATGTGACTGGAGTCATGTTTACTCCTTGGTTGATAGTTTAGTGCCTGAGAGCTCAGGGGGGTCTGGTTCGCTTAGTATTTTGGTACCTAGTTCCAAACACTTTCAGGGAAAACATGAAATCATTCTTCTTCATTCTTCTTTACAACTGAAATACATTCCATCTCACTCTTTTTCTCTCTGTCTATGTGTGTGTGTGTGTGTGTGTGTGTGTGTATGTGTGTGTGTGTGTATGTGTGTGTATGCACATGCAGTCTGCATGTGCTAAGTGGTTTTTGGTGGACTCTAGGTTTTGTTTGGTGCTTTATCTACAAACAGGTATGTTTGGACATTTTTTTTCTTTCCATTTATGTCCATTCTGTTTTTTCTCTAGATTTACTCATCTTCATAAGTTTTAAAATATAGTTTCAAATAGAAATATTTGAAATATTGGAGACAGTAAATAATCTTGTCATAAAACTTCTTTACTGACTACATTAGTTCATTATAAACATGTACATTTCACAAGATACGTATGCAAGCATACTTACAAAAGCATGAGCAGCCAGGGTTGAGTAGTTACAGCAGTGGCAGGAATGGATGGAGGATGCTCTTTCAGAAAGAAAAACATGGAAATATCCCTTCAAATGAGAGGTGAACACATCCCTGAAGTTAATGAGTCAATATTCGTGGACATTTTGCAGAAAACCAGAGCAGGAAAATGAGAGAGCTTTGCTGTTTCAATAACAGCAGTAAATCTATTCTAGTTGAAGACAGCTCATTAGGATGTGGGAAAGATTCTGTAGAATATTCTATTTTCTAGAAACAGAACTTGAGTCCACAAGAGTGAAAGCCTCTGAGAAAACTGTCAGGTTTAGCATCCCCTTTGCCTTACTGTGACATTATAACCCTCACTGTATGGAGTAGCATGCAATTTAATGCTGTCCTTTGCCACTACCTGAACTAACAAGCTCATTTCTTGGGCATATGCATCATACAGTATAGATTAACAAATCAACACAAGACTATAAGTATAGAATCACAATTTAAAATCGGATTTGAGTTTAAAACATAGGCTCCAAATCTACAAATTACATTTCAGCAACATTTTCAATAGAGAATCAATGACATCATGCAATGACTCTACAACATCATGCCAGTTCTTTTTCTGTTTAAGAAGACTGTATTAATAGTTACATTGATGTCTATGTTGGATAATGACCAGAGTATTTTGATCTCTGGTCAGAATGTTCCACAGTACATTTTGCTGGCTTCACCGTCTTTTAATAATCCATTGGTATTTTAGGAACTATTTCTTAGAAATGTATGAGACATTTGAAGTAAAAATTCACATACTATAGGATGTTTACAGTATGATATATCACACTAATATTTATACACAAATTTTCTCTAGTAAATTAAAGAGAAAACTCTTAGTTTTCAATAAGTTGTATTGACTTTCCCCCTAGAAATAATAAAACTGGTGAATAATCAGTTAAAATTTAGCAGACAGCAGATGTAGAAGCCTAGCTTTAACCCCTTAATGGCTTCAATGTTAAGAAAAAAATCTGTTCTCATGAAATAAGAAGAGCAATGCATTTAATCTTTAAAGAGTATGTTTATAGGAAAGGCTAAGGGATGGATGGACAGATGATGGATCCACAAGAGAACAGGACAGTTTCATTGCCTGGAAATTAAGAAATGGTTAATATTGTGGTGTCTAAGAAGAGAAAATTATAAACCTCAGTAATGTGATGCTTGAATGTACCCAATAATGAGAACTTTGTTGAGTTCTCTGGTCTTTAAGTCGACCACTTCTTATCAAGGTTATATGGAGAGAATTTTTGAGCATAATAGGGAATTTGAGAATCTGAATTTTCCCCACCAGTATCTTTATCATACCAGGTAAATTTATTAATTCACACAAGTAAATGTGACCAAGAGGATATAACTTTTTGAAAAAAAAATACTTCAGACAGAGTCTTTCTTGGAAACTCATGAAACTGGGTAATCAATGCAGAGAAATGTACTCAAAGCAGGCTTTGAGTTATCTGTCCCTGAGTTATGAACACAGTCATTGTGCCAATTTCTTGGTTCTGTGACCCTCATCATGAGAGCTTTACCCTTATGAACTCAAAATGACCATGTAAGTTCAAGTAGGAAGTATGGAAAAGCTTAACTCTACAGTTCCTGCGATTCACATTGCCAGCATTATACCCATCACAGAATAGAACTGTTTTATTGGTCATGCTCAGGCAGAAAAGTGAATGCCTTACTGGGTATTCTGATAATCTGAACTTAATTTAGATTTTCTTTGTAAAGAAAAATGGAAGCTCTGATAAAGTCAGGAGAATCCATGGCATTTAAATTGGCATTTGTCTTTATTAATTTTTACCTTGATGAGCACAATATTGCACAGAAATGAGCTTATCATCCCATTCTTAATATTGACACTCTCTTCAATGATCCAGCAGGCCAGTTCATAAAGTTCATATGCAGAGGACTTTCCAAATAGACCTCAGGCTTTCAGCAAGGAATATAAAATAGAAGACTGTTTAAAGACAGTGTTGCATTAATTAGAGCCCATCTGGCTTCATGAAAGGGCTCCACACTGGGAAAGGATGTGTTTCATCTGTTATGACAATAGCAACACCTGAGGCTCCATGCTAGTGGATTTGATAATGAGGATGGCAAGGCCGCTGAGCACAAATTTCCTCCAAGCTCCCCAAGCATTTTACACACTATGTATCTGCAGAAGTCATTAACGTCTGTAACACTGGAAGGAGACCTATTTTTAAGAAGTCAATATGTTTAAATAGATTTTGTTAGCGATGAGTAAGTCATAGTCTTAGAATTGAAGTCACCTTTGTAGTTGTACTGGGATACGAACTAATTTGTTGACAGAGTTCACTTTGTAGAATGTATAAAGCCTTCCTTAAAAAGCACAAATATGACAAAAGAGTGAAAATGGTATATTTTGGTATAAATGGTGTGACATCAGAGACCTGTGACCTGACCTCAGTTCAGGCCTCCTTTCTGTGATTATGACCTTAACCATGCAGTTTTAAAATGATTATACTGATCATTTGACATATCTCTTCTTATTAGAAAGCAAACAGTTGTTCTTCACTTCTAAACACTCCTAGAAAGACTGTGGAGGTGATCAGACACAAGCTAGGACCTGAGTTCAAAAAATTGGGATGTCACCATGAGTATGACCTTGATGTGATCAATTAAATTGTCACTCAATATAATTCCATAGCTCATACTTCAGTTTTATAACTAGATCACCCTTGTTTTTTAAAATTATATTTAAGTACTTATTTACTTATATTAAAGGATAGAAAAAGTACTGTATTAAAATGAATTAAATGGAAATATTATACAAAATATTGATAACAACAAATGTTGCAGCTTTAAAGGTAAGGGGTTGATGAGTGGAAGAAAGAACTCTTTTATTTTTTCTGAGTGGGAAAAGGGACCAGAAGCATTGATTTGATACAATTGAAAGCTTTTGCAAAAGAAAGTGATTGCAAATATGAATTGCAAACTAAAAATGCAAAATATTATAAAAAGTAACTGTTAGCCCTATAAAAATTAAATTCTAACAAAATTTCATACTTTAATGGATAGATTTAAGTGACTATTAATCTCTACCAAAAAGGAAACTAGTGAATCCTTATATAAGTAAGAAAGAAAAATCAAGATGAACAGAATAGAGGACAGACTCAAAGGAAAGTGGCAAAAATAGGGGACAGGAAGATGAGAGCATAGTAAGAGGTAAAAGCTACCATTAATATGTAGTCAAAAGAAATTAACTCATTTAAAAAAGATGTATTATGAACACCCCGCAAAAGAAAAGCAAAAACAGCTAAAGGTAGAACATCATTGCAACATACAATGATGAATGATGAAATTATCTTGAAAATGATAAATTAATTTAAAAGTAGAAGAATTACATTGCTAAAACCTCACAAATACAAGGTATAGGAAAGTAAAGACAATATAACTCACTATAATACAGCATAAAGAAAGTTGATGTTTAGTGAGCTTTGTGAAATCAAAGTGTTGCTAGGTACAGATCTGGAGATTCAGCTCAGTAGGTAAAAATGCATATTGTACAACTATAAATATTTGAGTTTGGAATCCCAGACCCAGACCCCATATAAAAAGTAGCATGTGGCACATACCTTTATAATCTCAGTGCTGGGAAACAAGAGACAATAGGATCCACAGAACTTGTCGGCTAATAAATCTAACGGTTATTCAGTGAAGTGTTTATTAAGTGAGACACCTTGTCCCAGACACACATGGTGAAAAATGGTATAGGATAACACCTTACACCAATTTCTGGCTACTGCACATGCATCTACACACCCCAATACATACACAAACAAAACTTATACACAAGAAGATGTTTTCAGGCAAACAAAAGCTGAGATAATTGAACAAACACATACACAAAAAGAAAGGGAAGGTTCTTTTTTTTCCATTCAGGAAGAAATTCATGACAGATTGAAGTACAGAAATACAAGAAACAGTCCAGAAGTTTTATAAAATATTAAGCATATGCCAACTTAAGATCTAGCAATTTCACTCAAGCTTTTACCCAAGAGAAACAAAATCATTTATCCACAAAAATTATGTTTGCATGAGTTACATGGAAGAAATTTCCTATTAATTGCTAAATTCGTTTTAAAAAAAGAAATAAAAAATGTGCACCCATATCATCAGGAAAATAAAACATGAATTGTTGTATATTCATACAAAGAAACACTGTCATACCAACATTAAAAAGAGCTTATGATCTGATAAAGGGAAGAAACACAGTGAACCATAAAAAAATCTAGTCCTTTAAAAAGGTAGGGGGCATACATACCATGTGCCAATCCATTTTAATGAAATTTCAAAGTAGGAAAATGTTCAGTCCATTGTCTTAGTGGGATAGACTTCTGCTAATAGTAATTTTAGGGATACTGTATAAAGCATTGATGATATAGACATGCTTTTATCAAATTTAAAACTATTTCTTTAAAGTTTGTGCATTCTAATGTCTTTAAATCTCATTTTCATAAAACCAACTTAAAATAAATTGTCAATAATAGTAATAAATAAATGAGATTTGAAAGCCAGGAACTTTATTATATACTTCTGTAAACACAGCACTTATTCTAAATAAACAGGGATGTTCTTTAATGGCTACAAGGTCACCCCACTGAGAAAAGTACTGCAATACAATATCTATGATAAACCATCTAGGCAGATGGGCAGTGGTGGCACATTCCTTTAATCCCAGCACTTGGGAGGCAGAGGCAGGCACATTTCTGAGTTTGAGGCCAGCCTGGTCTACAGAGTGAGTTCCAGGACAGCAAGGGCTATACAGAGAAAAAAAGATAAACCATCTAAGTTATAAAGATTTAAAGTAGAAAGTAAGAAAAAGAGAAAGAGATAATTTTATACAGTAATATTAATCATACTAAAGATTAGGACAACATTAAATACAACTGAGTTCAGTGTAATAGACCACACAGACTATGAGTATTTATGCTCAAAGAATGAACTTGCAACTTCAAAGCAGGACCAAATGAACCATGTAGAGCTAGATTCTACTTTCTCAGTAGTTAACATAGACATATATTAAATTTTATTTATTTTCATTTTTCTGTTTTGTAGACTCTGATGTTTCTTCTCTCAAGGCTTACAAATGAGTTAAAATAGTAAATATTTCTCTTAAACACTTTAAGTCTGAGACAACCTATTCTCCTCTTACACATCATTTGTATAAGATTTAAGTGTAGTGGAGTTTTTTTTTTTTTTTGCTTATTTATTTGTTTTCTCCATAAAGATTGTTTACATTTTCCATGAATTCAGTATAAGTTTGTTTCAGATACTTAAGAACCTCTAACCCTGAATTCTGAAGAAAGAACTAGTCTTTGCCCAGCTACTGGGATATAATCTTTGAGCCTCAAAAGTATCTTGCTCTGAATGCCTTTGTACACAGTCAGTCCTGAGTCAAACTGCAAGACTAGCTCTTTTCTTTGGGACCACTCCAATACATTTTTCCACCCCAGAGGGTATTTTTTAAACTTGGTCACCCTCCTAGCTTCCTCTGGCACTGGCTCTATGGGATAACAGAAGGATGGACAAAAGCTGCATCAGGACATCTCCCTCTTGAGTTAAGCATCCCAGATGGGATGCCCTGTGATAATATGACTGTCTTCAAGAAATTGCTTATATGAGTCCCATTATAGCAGCCTTCTATATTATCTGCCCCAAATCAATTATATTTGTGTATGGATTTTTTGATTGAACAATTTGCCTATAAAGTTTTATACATCCAGTTTAACTTTCTTTTGGCTCAAAATAACCTGTACCTACCTATTTTCGTCTTATTTATATGTTTTGTTCATATGTGAAAGGCAAATCAAATCTGAGATATGTCAACACTTAATCAATGTTCACAACTAAGGAAAAGCATCATACAGGGACAATCCATGCATATCAAGATATTTATTTCTCCTGGTTCTGGTGACTGAGAGACTGAAGATCATGGTCTTAGATTTAGTGTCTTGTCAGGGTCTTTCTGCTGCCTTTTTACAAGGATAGAGGTTAAAAGGGGAAATGATATGGGGATAACTGAGTACACAAAGTGTTTGATGTGCAAGCTTTGAAATTCAAGTTCAATTTTTATAACCACATTAAAAATTCAAGCAAACAGAACAAAAAAAAAATACAACCAAACAAGCAATAAAAACAGACAGCAGGTGTTCTGGCTTGAATTTGTAATTCCAGAGCTCAACGGGACAAAGACCAGATCATACCTGGAGTTTGCTGGCAAGCCACTTTTATCTACCACTCTAATCTCCTCTAATCTTCAATCCTTTACAGAAAGACAAGGAGAGATCCAATGACTACTAGTGAACAGAGCTCTAAGTTGACATCTAGCCTCTATATGCATGTGTTCACACACATGAATAAACAAACACACACATGTACATATACACATGAATACATACCCATGCACAAACTCACATTCTAACACTCACATAGAAACACACCCAAGCACAAACACATGAACATACATTCATGAACACATACACACATCAGTGTACACATACACACATACACACACACACACACACACACACACACACACACACACAAATGCAAAAACAAAACCAGGCACAAAATTCTTCTTCTCACTGTTTGTTTATTTATTTAGTTTGTTTATTTATTTATTCATTTATTTATTTTTGTGAGAGTAAATGTACTGACCTCCAAATGGACCATACATCTTCATACTACCATAGATCTCAGGTTAGACCATATCAGTTTTGGGGGACATATGCATATCCTGACCTACCATAGAGCAAGGAATCAGCCTTTCCACTTGTTTATGTGAATCCTTCATTACTGTTTCCATAAGAAGCGTGGAAGTGTCATGGTGAGAGGGTGCTTTCTTTGGTTCTCCACTCTCGCTCTGGTTCTAGAATGTGCATAGCGGTGTTTGAATTAGAGAAGTGAAGAAGTATTGTTAAGTGTTACTAATATAAAGTTAACTCTGAAGGATCCTTGATTAGGAGATAGCCTGGCTTATTCCTACTTTCTTTCTAGGAAAAGCACCAAGAACACATTGTTCTTATTAACAAACACCAACAGTTGCCCTCCTCCTCTTGAGAAGATATCAACCTGGGCCTTGTCATCAGATATGTGGCATTGAATGCCCAGTTTAAGACTGAGTTTGTGGTGTTGACATTGTCTACAAAGCTATGTTAATAAACCCCAAATACATAGAAAAGTATCGCCTTAATTTTTTTCAATGGTGAAGTTGTTACAATGTTCATTATGTACAGTATGCAATGAGTATAAATATATTTACCTTTCTTCATTATTGAATTTTCTCTCATTTTCTACTTACTGTGCTTGTGAGTATTGGCATTATTGAACCACAACATAATGTCTACTATAGTTAGAATTTTAAAAATATCATGACTAAAATGTTAGTGAACACACTGTATTTAATGCCAACAAGAAAGCTTTTGTATGAATTAAATAAAGTTGTATTGTAGTTGTGTATTTTGTGTATAATGATTTGTACAAATATGATAATATACAATATTTATTTGCTTTTTGCCAGTCAAATTTAAATTAATAAATATTTTACTTTTAGCAAGCACTTAAGAATGAGCACAACAACGTGCCAAATTGTCAGTAAACTAAGTAGAATTCATATTCACAGAACACTTACATTTGTTAGTTTTAAACTTTTGTGTTTTGACTTACAGTAAGATTTGTTTTCAAGAGCAATCTGCCAGAAAGCTCAGTGTGGAGGACAAAATAAACAACTGCAGTACGATACTATAAGAGAATGTGGGTGGGAAAGAGCAAGATCTTCTCAAAAGACTCAATTGAAGAAGGAGGCTCTGGTGCCAGGGACTAGCATCACCTGGACAGGAGTTCCTGAGGAAAGGGTGTTTGAAAATGGCTAAGAGTGAATCAAAGTCAATTTTGGGTACAAGCTGACAGCTGTGGGTTCTGCTTCAGCTGGCTCTCAAGACAGCTGTGTAGATAGCTCATCTCTTTAAATAAAAGCCCAGACTTTTATTTAAATATCAATACAATCATTACTTCAAGTTTCCTTTTGATTATCCCCTTGATTCTTAGAAAGAGAAAGCCACAGGTTTTTTTTTTGGTTTTTTGTTTTGTTTTGTTTTGTTTTTTTAACATAAAGAGGTCTGCCTGCCTTTCTAAACACAAACTATAAATTTAACTGGGTGGCATCCTATCCTGAGATCGCCATTATCACCAAACCTGGACTTAAGTTTGCTCTGGTTGAGGCTGACCTTAAACTCAGAAATCTCCCTGCCTTTGGATCTTTCTGGCAAGCTGGCTTATTACTTCAACTGCCTTTGCTGTTTTAGGTTTACGAAGACCCTCATATAATTCATATTGTATTCTTACATTTTGTATAGTTGAGAAATTATACATTCTTGAACTTATCTTTTCAGAGTTCTTCCTTACAGCTCTAAGGTCTGTCCTGAGGGTCACAGCATTTGCCATTTTGCTAAGGCACACATTCTCATTTCACATGATGTTTTTAATTATCATGGAGTCATTAAACTTAACAGAGAGAGCATTCCCAAAACATCCAGGAGATCCAGGATGCAATGAGAAGACCAAACCAAAGGATAATAGGTATAGAAGAGAGTGAAAATTCCCAAGGTAATGGGCCAGTAAATATCTTCAACAAATTATAGAAGAAAACTTCCCTAACCTAAAAAAGAGATTTCCATGAAAATACAAGAAGCCTACAGAACTCCAAATAGACTGGACCAGAAAAGAAATTCTTCCAGTCACATAGTAATAAAAACACCAAATGCACTAAAAAAAACCCAAAGAATTTTAAAAGCAGTAAGGGAAAAAGGTCAAGTAACATATAAAAGCAGGCCTATCAGAATTACACCAGACTTCTCACCAGAGACTATGAAAGCTAGAAGATCCTGGGCAGATGTCATACAGATCCTACAAGAACATAAATGCCAGCCCAGGCAATTATACCCAGCAAAACTCTCAATTACAATAGATGGAGAAACCAAGATATTGCATGACAAAACAAAATTTACACAATATCTTTCCACAAATTCAGCCCTACAAAGGGCAATAGATGAAAAACATCAACATAAGGAGCAAAACTACACCTTAGAAGAAGGAAGAAAGTAATCTTTCAACAAAGTCACACAAATCTAATTTCACCTCTTACAACAAAAACAACAGGAAGTGACAATTATTTTTTCTTAAAATCTTAATATAAAAATTAATATTAGCAACATATCCTAATTGATTGAAATCCAAAAATATGAAGAATTAGAAATTTGTTGATTGTCATCCAATGGTCTCTCTAATTTGGTAATTGGAGAAATAAGTCCAATATTGCAAAATCTATATACACTTTCAGCTTATTTGTTCATGACAGTGTCTGGATGTGTACAACATAAGAGTCTTGAAATCTTGCTTCTCCTATCTCAGCCTTTCTATTAGTAATATTGTTTATTTCATGTTTTTATACTATACTATGATTTTCAGAACAGCTTATATATTTCAAAAGTATTTATATACCCAAAAGAAACATAGACGATTAACGAGGGAGGTGGCTTGTAAAAGAACAACAAAGAATGAGACTGAATGCTTTGCTTGACGTTTGTAACTCTTGTATCAAGTTA
>JADRCD010174147.1:0-21275 GCA_019843815.1 Montemys delectorum | reverse complement strand
TATACCCAAAAGAAACATAGACGATTAACGAGGGAGGTGGCTTGTAAAAGAACAACAAAGAATGAGACTGAATGCTTTGCTTGACGTTTGTAACTCTTGTATCAAGTTTGAAGACCAGGACTTTGTAAGTTACTCTTTCTCTGAGATAAATGCTTTCCCAAATTATCACAGCTAATGAACCAAATTCTTTTTCTTTTTAGATATTTTCTTTATTTACATGTAAATTTCTCCTTTCCCAGGTTCCCCTCCAAAAAATTCTGACCCTCACTTAATGTCTGTGCCACCCTCCAAGCAGAACCAGTGTTCATTGAAACAGTTGGTGAATGACTTTATGGATAGACCATCTTAATACCTACACCATTTCTTAAAAGAATGTAACCTGTTCTCTGTGGGCTGAGAATAAAGTCACTCACTCAAGTCAAATAGCTTTGACCATAGCAGGAAGTCTGTATTCAAAAATCATGCCTACAATTCATTTCTTGGTGCAGCAGAACTGTCAACTCTCAGCTCTGCTATGATGGAGGTAAAATCCTTTAGTGATGTGAGGGTCATTGAAGTACAGCCTTATTACAATAAAATCCAATGTCTAAAAATTGTTCTTATTTTGGGCTTGTACCACAGTAAGAGCCAAGATTTAAACTCTACTAAACACAAAACAAACAAGAAAAAGACTTTGTATATTTATGTTCATTTAAGAAAATACTAGTAATGATGTACTATTTTGAAATATACAGTTAATATGTTTGGAGTTATTTAAAATTTATATTGAGAAAAATGTATTTTCACTATTGTTGTAGATGAGCATCTACATAAGACTGTTAAATTGATTGTTGTTTTATATCAAACAACTTTTATAATACTTATTTGTATTGTTATAATATTTTATAAATTTTAAGGAATATGACAAAAAAAGGTATTGTAGGTATTGAAAGGGGTCTCTGGGAGGAGTGGGGGTACAAAAGGGAAATAAGAATCTGATTTAATTCTATTTACTTAAAATATCTTTTTAAATGTTCACAAATTCAGATAAATTGAAATCATGTTACTCTTCTCATAATAATGCAATAAAAGTTAAGAAAATAAATAAATAAAACTCAGTCTGCTGTCAAAAATTTTCTTCCTGTTAATAGCTTTTCCAAAGAGTTATTATAGTATTTTTTAAGTCTTACTTCTGTCTCTATTGATATTACCATGAATTTTCTCCCTAAGTTTTTTAATAAGATAAATTATATTGAAATGCCTTTATAACAGCTTATTTATATATTCATAAGGCATGATTTATACTAAGGTAATCATAATACTGAAGGTACACTTGTGTTTGTATGAAACTGTGTGAGTATGCCAACAAATGGTTGAATTTAACATTTTATTTACAAATTGGTTAAATGAAATTAGGTGATAGTTGTGTTTGTTCTACTTAGGTACTAAGATTAAATTGACTTCTATAGCTGTTTTTCTTGCTAATCTTAAAATAATATTCATGTGAGAGAATAATATACTAACTTTAATTTTGCTGCAACTTAAACAATATTTTAGCTTGGCAGCATATTCATGGAGAAAATTCAACTACTGGTTCTCTTTTTATTGTTCAGTTCATCTAGATTTTGTTTTGGTCACAGTTCCTAAATTCATTAATTTATATCTTTCAATAATTTAGTTTTTGCAAAATAATTTCTTATGTATAAAATTATATAAACTATTCACCTTATAAAAAGTTTCTATTCAACCTTTGCCATGTAGCCCGTTCGTTCCTAATAAAAACTGTCTCTTCTTTTTTATGTTATAAAAAAAATGACATGATATCTTACCTATAGGGACCTTACATTCTAGTGGATAATTGTTTTTATAGTAATTATTACTATGTTGAAACAGTGCCATCAATGGTGATACTGTTAATCTGAATGATCAAGAGTTTAATGAAAACCATTAAACAATAAGTATTACTTCATGTAATATTAAGAGAAAGCAATGAGAGAGAACAGGACACACTCATATTTTAAGGCATTAAGGAACTTACACAAAACTCCTAGAAAGCAGTAACAAATGAATTTTCTGAAAGGATTGTTTTATGTTCTGATTGTATTGATTTAAACTTGATATTCTGTGTACTGTGTCTTTGTGTTGGGGGGCACATGAGAGTGCATACTTCTACATGTGAATTAAGAAAGCAAGATCTGGCTTTATCAAGTGAGAAACTGTCTAGTTGCCAAAGATTATGGAAGAAACAAATGACTTCTGATTTTGATGATAGAGAAGTATTTTTTTCCACAGCTACATGTTGAGCTCCAGGTTTGGGCTCTGGATCATGATCCAGCCTTCCATACTCTCAAACTCTCAGAATTGTTATCAATTAAACTACAAAAAAAAAAAAAAATCCTTGTGAGTGAGGTGACCCACACCTAGAACAACAAAACAGAATGTATTTGCTTATATGCTTTGAAAGACCCCCATAGGGAGATCCTCACTCAAGTCTCAGGAGAACAGGCACCCAAGGAAACACAAGAGACCATCTTGATGTAAACGTAAACACACAAGGCAGTTTTAATACTGGAGCTCCGGGTGGACCCATATCTCACGCAGGAGACAGAGGGATAGACCCTGAGGCTCAGGGGTTATGGGTTTTTATAGGAAAGAGGTCTAGGGGAACAAAGGAATCAACATAGTCTATACATGATTGGCTAATTCAAATCCAGCTAGAATACATGCAGATCAGAGCATAGGGAAATTCCTAAGGGTGGTATTGAGGCAGCAGGGCATCTGGCTGGCTTCCAACCATACCTCATCATTCAGTTGGGTCATCTTGCCCAGACTGGTCCCTGCTTGCCTGAGCCCACACAGACATGTCTTATCTATCTCTTCTTGGCCTGCTAGTTCTTGAAATGTTCAACAGCTTGCTTGCTCATTCCCAGGCCTATGTGGGCAAGCTTGTGCTGGATTTTCAGACTTATAATTCTTCTGCCTGGCTAGCACAGGTCTCAAGCCTTAATTATCCCCTTTCAGCTTATATGTGGATGTTAAATCTTGTAGTGGTTTAAATAGCTATGGCCCCCATAGACTCATAGACTGTGTTTGAATGCTTTACCCACCAGGAGTGGCACTATTAAGAGGCGTGGCTTCTTGGAGTAACTTTGGCCTTGTTGGAGGAAGTGTCTCACTGTGGGGGATGGGCTTTGAGGTCTCCTATACTCAAGCTTCACCCAGAGCAGAATTTCTGCATCCTCCTGGCTGCATTTGAAGCAAAACAGAACTCTTGGCTATTTAAGCACTATGTCCGTCATAATGATAATAGACTAAACTTCTGAAATTGTAAGCCAGCCCCAATTAAATGTTAGACTTTATAAGAGTTGTCTTGATCATGGTGTTTCTTCACAGAAATGGAAATCCTAAGATGCATATTAAGTCACAATCTTAAATCACCAAGCACCAATCTGTTTTAACCACAGAAGTTAGACATAGAATAAGGGACTAGTGGGCAGGGACAGATCTCTCCAGGAAGAAGGAAAAGAAAAATGACTATGGATGAATGAAGGACCTAGAGGAATTGGAGTATCAAATTGGGAGTGAGATGATAAAGGGGAATAAGGTAGGAGGTACAGCTAAAACAGGGGCCATTGGAGGGGTTCTTATGGGAACCTAATACAGAAGAAGTATCTTAAAATATAAGTATATGAAGCTGATGTAAATAAAATTGCCAAATTGCAGGGCTTCATATCTCCCCTTACCAAATTAAACATCAAATGTCAGGAATGAGTCACATCTAATCTATTCATTGTCCAAAATGGCCTCATGGGAATTCCCAAACAAATTTAGACATTATGAAAGGCTGTTGGTTACTTTCCACATAATGACAGTAAGGTCCTATTGCTGAAGACCACCACTATACAATTCATTGAAAATGGCCTGATTGCGCTGGTGCCTCTCTAGAGCCTTCAGCCCTATGGACTAGTGTTCATGGTGCTAAAAGTTTATGTGCACAGTTCCAAAGGAGAAAAAAAAATCAAAGACTTGTAGACATAACAAGTCTGGTACACATATGAACTCACACAATCTGTGACAGCTGTACAGGGTCTGTATAGGTCTGCATCAGATGTGGTCCTACAGGTGAATGAAGGAGTTGACACATGCCCCACCTCTAACTCAGAAACTGTCTCCAACTGCTAACCACTTTAAAATTAAAGTTTATTACATGTTGGAGAATCTTCTTTGTATATGCCCAGGAGTATTGGCCAGAAGCTGGAAACAACCCAGATGTCCCTCAACAGAGGAATGGATGCAGAATCTGTGCTACATCTACACCATGGAGTACTACTCAGCTATTAAAAACAATGAATTTATGAAATTCTTAGGGAAATGGATGGAACTAGAAAATATCACCCTGAGTAAGATAACCCAGTCACAAAAGAATACACATGGTATGCACTCATTGCTAAGTGGATATTAGCCCAGAAGCTCAGAAATATTCAAGATACAATTCACAGACCACATAAATTTGAGAAGAAGGAAGATCAAAGTATGGATACTTCGATCCTTCTTAGAAGAGGGAACAAAATACCCATGGAAGGAGTTACAGAGACAAAGTGTGGAGCAGAGACTGAAGGAATGACAGTCCAGAGACTGCCCCACCTGGGGATCCTTCCCATATTCAATTACCAAACCCAGACACAGTGCTTGCTGACAGGAGCTTGATAGAGCTGTCTCCTGAGAGGCTCTACCAGTGCCTGAAAAATACAGAGGTGGATGTGCCATGCACACTCATCTATGCCAGTCACATCTGCAGTATCAGGCATAAAAACCTGATCAAGGGCAAGAGGCAATAAGGACCCAAAAGGGAATCTGTGCCTCCTGGGTATATAATATAGTTGCTGGTATCTCCTAACGTAGACGTGTTCCAGATCAGTCTTTCCAATCGTCAATATGCCCTCATATTTAGGCATAAAGGTACCCCAAGAAATGATTCGTTTATGGCTAAGATTGGGCATTGTTTCCTGGATAGCACGATGTTTCCAGTATATTCTAATTCAATTCCAAGCTATCCTTAGCTTGGAATTTCTGTCAAGGAATCTGCCTGTCAGACAGGTTTTGTCCTCAGAGTTACAACAGAGGTCAAGCTCATTCCTCATTCCTTAGGGCAGTCTCACAATAGTCAGAACTGTTTTACTTACTAGAAACAGCATGTGTATAGTAGAGGATTGCAAATTCGATCATCAGTAGGAGGAAAGGACCTCGGCCTTGTGAAGGTTTTGTGCCCCAGTGTAGAGGAATGCCAGGGCCAATAAGTGGGAGAGGGTGGGGTGGCAGGCATGGGGAGGGGGGAGGCAAAAGGGGTTTGTTCTTGTTGTTTTTGTTTGTTTATTTGTTTGTTTTTTGGAGGGGAACCTGGGAAAGGGAAAATTTACATGTAAATAAAGAAAATATCTAATTAAAAAAACAAAAAACAAAAAACTCAAGGCCATTAGCTAGAACTGTTAAGTCCGAACTTCCAGGTGCTTCCCTTTAGGGAGACCCAGAGAATTAACAGGAAATACCAGACTGGACTATCCTAGTCTTGCCTCCAGCAGAATCAGGGAATTAGCATAGGAATACCAAATTAGCCCCAACCCCAACGGGGAGGGCACCAGTGCTCTCTTCTGCCTGTTTCACACCTGGCTGATGTGATCCCACCTCCCACCTTGTGTGGTGGTCACCTGCTTACGTGACCTCAGTCTTGCGCCCCTTGCTGTAACCCCCGCCCATCTATGTGACTCTTGTCATTCACCCTGTTTCCTGTATGCCATATAAGCCTGCTTCTCACTTTGTGCTCTCTCTTGGACCTTCTCTTGGATTTGGACGGAGACTCGCACTAGAACTTAGTCCACACTCCCCCGGGTCCAGAGTGCTTGGGCCCTGGGGATGCAGCGCCTATCCAGAGGAGATGGCTGCTGCTTTAGACCCAGTGTGTTTTAGGTGGCCTCAGATGTACCTCAACTGCTGAGCTGCCCGATTTATCATTTCTCTTTTGCAATGACTGTAAAAGTTTGATGCCATTTTTAAGAAATACATTCAGATTCACACACCCTTGTGTCGGCTCTGTTTGTCACTCTTTGCCTATGCCTCGTCGACCTGACTAGGACCCCGTTTCTCCCGAGGGTTGAGGGAGGGCCAGATCGGCCAGCCTGCAGCATGGATGCTCTCAGTCAACCATTGGAGTGAGCAGAGGGTCCCCAATGGAAGAGTTAGAGAAAGGACTGGCAGAGCTGAAGGGGTTTGCAGCCCCATAGGAGGAACAACAATATGAACCAACCAGTTCCCCCAGAGTACCCATGGACTAAACCACCAACCAAAGAGTACACATGGAAGGACCCATGGCTCCAGCCACATATGTAGCAGAGGGTAGCCTTGTTGGTCATCAATGGGAGGAGAGCCACTTGGTCCTGTGAAGGCTTGATGCCCCAGTTTAGGGCAATACCTGGACCAGGAAGCAGGTGAGGGTAGGTTGATGAGCAGGGGTAGGGGAGAGGGGGTGGGGGGATTTCAGAAGGGAAACCAGGAAAGGGGATAACATTTGAAATGTAAATAAAGAAAATATCTAATAAAAAAAATGGAAGTTAAATAAATAAATAAATAAATAAATAAATAAATAAAATGAAAATTTAGTTTCCTTCAAGTGATTCTCTCTAGGAAACAAAACATTCTCAATGGCCAGCCCAATGTGCAGCAGTAGATGGCTAACAACCAAAAACAAACAAAAAAACAAACAAACAAGAAAAAAATGACAGCATTTTTTGAGTGATTTAAAAAATATACTAAATAAGTAGGTAGGAAGAACCAGGTAGCCACACCTGTGACTGTAGACATGCCGCCTGACCACACCCCGTTGTATCCAACAGCACTTTTCTGACATTATAAATTATTCTCACCCAGGCAGACAGACACTAGCAAGAATGTAGTCGCTCTGTTTGATTTCCTCCAGTGGCTTCCCAGTTGAACCAGAAGAAAACTATCTTTAAGGCAACTTAGTCACCTCATCTGATTTCACCTCCATATCCCATAGTCATTCTCTCATCCTGTCCTTAACATTTGACTTCCTCAGAAATTCATGAAACCTGCTTCTTCCAAAATGTTGTAGATGTTCATGTCTCACCATGTTACTTTATTAGTAGTGTGGTTAAAACTTTGCTACCTCAGATACATTATGACTCTTTCAATACTCTACTCAATACTGAATTCCCTAATATGTTTATTTTTTTATAAACCAAGACACTGTGACAACATGGAATATTTTAGCTATTTTGGCTGTTGATTTGTTCTCTGTTTGTTTTACATTATATTAACTAAAACACTTTTTATATGATTAAAATGACTTTATGTAAATAATCTATACCTATGTAGTAAATATATATTGAATGAGTTGCTTATTTTGGAGATGAATTTGCCATGTTGATGTAAGCACCAAGAGAATAAAGAAAAACTGGTTTCTTTATGTTTTTTCTTTAAGCACCAAAGATCTTGTAATTCAACAAGGTTTTCTTTGTTGGAAATTATTGATTAAACAATAGAAGTGATACTACTCCATCATATTTACACAGATCATGTGTCTTATATTTGACAAAAAAAAATCATAGCCTGAAAGACCATAGAGGGCACAGGGGGTGTGAGGGCACGTGGATCTTCTACAGGGAGTACTAGCCCTATCTTTGCTACGACTTGCAGTTGGTCTAATGCAGGCACAGTACCATTTACCCCTGAGGTCTAATGCAGGCACGGTACCATTTACCCCTGAGGTCTAATGCAGGCACGGTACCATTTACCCCTGAGGTCTAATGCAGGCACGGTACCATTTACCCCTGAGGAAATATTTTCTTTATACTGAAAATATTAAATTGTCCAGAGACTCAGCAGATGACAGTGGCATTTAATTTCATCATAAATATAAGGATATCAAGAATATTATACTGAAAGAATTCTGTTATGATACTATGGGGAATTGATATTAGTGTGTTTAACAGAAAGAACAAAGATATTTCAGTCTTTCTCTGGTTTCTTATCATTTCTGTTTCTTTGCACTTGCCAATATGGCAGTCAGGAGTAAATTTTGGCTTCTCTCCAGTTCTGAGAAATGAAGGGAAATGTAAAGAGAAGCAATCCAATCATGGCTAAGTCTACTTTATCCACATTATTTTGAAAGTTCAAATATAGCCTTAGAATTTATGGTGTCTGTGATTCTGGGAGGGTTATTAAACAGTTTGAGGCTTCAGTTTATCATTTGTAAAATGAAGATGAAAAATCATTATTTCTCAGTGCTTTCCTGAGAAGTAACCAGATACCTGTAAACCATAATCGAGACATAACATTTAATAAAATGGTTTTATTTACCAAATGCAGAACTGTTTGCTTATTGTCTACAGTTCAAAGGCAATGATTATTTGTTTTCTTTTTTGTGTCTTCAGCATTAGCTAAGTTTACTATGATAATTTACTATACAGATACATATATATGTGCGTATATCTAGTAGTATCTATAAGAATCTAAATTTTAGAAATGTTGATAATATTTTTGTATGAAATGAATTTAATGAAAAGAAGCTATGGTTTTGTCTGATTAGGCTAAAACACCTCCCCTATATATTCCTAGGAAGTTATGGTTTCATCTGATTAGGAAAAATAAAATACATTCCCTATATTCTTAGGCTGTGGGAAAACACAGCTTTAAACAGACCAAAGACAGAGTCAAAATTCACAAAATTCTATCAGCCTTCTTCAGTTAGTTGCCTGTTTGCTTCAGATAAAAGTATGATGGTGATTGGCTCTAAATAGGTTAAAGTGCTTATCACCAGGAGATTTGATTTAAGATCTGTTCCTGGGGAAAAATTGAGGTTATATATTCTTAAGCTTTTCAAGCTCTGTGGTTGATTAGTTAAAGTTTATTAATCCTCTCAGAAAAAGCTTTGTAACTTCTAACAGACCAGACCAGCCTCCCTAGGCTGCCTTTGAAGGTAACTGCAGGCTCCTACTGGGCAACAAATTTGAAGTAAACTTTATTTGTAAAGAAGAGTAAAAATTGAACTGAAAAACTTCTGTAAAGCTAAAAATACCATCATGTGAGTGAAAAGGCAGCCTGCTGAATGGGAAAAAAATTATCAGCCACACATCTGACAAAGGGTTAGTATATAGAACAACAAAGAACTCAAAAAACTAAACACCAACGATAGAAACAACTCAATTATAAAATTGAGGCATAGAACTACACAGAAAATTCACAGAAGAAAACTATCCAAGGACTATTTATAAAGTTTTCAACATCCTCAGTCATCATGGAATATAAATTAAAACTTCAATTTCATTTTATCCCATGAAGAATGAATAAGAATACAAATACAAATGTTGTACAAGTGCTCGCCTGGTAATATATATTCACCCTTAGTAGGAGAACAAACTCTTTTGAACCTTATAGAAATCAGTGTGGAGTTTCATCAAAATGCTAGAAATAGGTAATTTGGTATATACTATGTCTGTACCTATGCCTAAAAATCTTTATGTTTTATTAAAATATACTTCCTCATCTATGGCAAGTTTTGCTCAATTCATAATAGCCAAGGAATGGAAACACTCAAAACTCCCATGAATAAATGATGAATAGTGAGAATGTGTTTACATATACACAATGGCATAGTACTCAACTGTAAAAAAAATTCCAGATGACAGGTAAATGGATGGAGCTGGAAATAATCACTCTGAGATAACTTAGAATCCAAATGAGAAATGATACATATTTCTTTCTCAAATATGAGTACTGGAAAGAACATATTCATTACTCAATAGCAAGTGCTTACCCCTGAAAATACATGCAACATTATATAGACTCAACAGCATATATTTAGGAATATATATGTATATTTAGGAATATATATGTATATATAGGAATATATATGTATATTCCTAAATATGTATATAAATACATATATGCATATAACAACAAATAATTTAAAACAGTCCAATGACATTGAAAGATAACAAGGAACAGTATATGGAAGCAATGAAGGAAAGGAAGGGGAACTAATTTAATCATGTTATGATCTCAAGAATAAAAAAATAGTGAAAAATGTGAAATCTGGCTTTGAATCTTTAGATATGTATATTTAAATGTAAATACCCATGGAAGGCAAGAAATGAGTAATGGGACCATAAGTGTTAGTAAGGAAAGAGGAATGGAATGTAGGTGGTAGGAAGAAGGAAAGGAAAATCATGGAGTAGAATGGGTTAAACTGGATGCAATGTGCATATAAGTAGAACCAACTGACACTAAAGACCTTTTAAAAAGCTGTATGTAAATTTAGTGATATAAAATCTTCCTAAAATGGGTACATATTTATATGAGAAAGTAGGGTAATTGGTGTTACCCTACCAAGGGGTCTCTAGGCACTATAGGCTATGAATTAAATATCCAGTACAAGATATGAGTTACCTCTTTACAAGTCATTGGTCAGTGGGGTCTCAAAGAACACCTCCCCAAATAAACATTATAAGCTGTTGCTATTGCTTTTGGCTACTCTTCAAATTTCGATACTATGTCTTTATTACTGAACACAGTTGAGTCACAGAACATGGAGAAATCAAGCTGCTACTAATCTGGAAGCTTCATTCCCACTGACTTGCATCATCAGTGCTGGGAACTTTTATGTATGATGCAAGAGAGTGCAAGTCAATAAGTCAATAGTCATACCCAGCCGTGAACTTTGAAAGATACAATCATGAGTGACCTGCAAAGATGGAAAGACATGCACACCAGTGTAATAATGGCATGAATGTTATATGTGTAAGCAACTACTTTCTGCTTTTAATGCCTAGTTCACAGTACCTGTGTGGATACTGTTAAGTGGCTTTCTAAGTTGTAGGCCTGGAGTATGGGCATTGCTTGGCGTCATTATTCTGCTAAGTGGACAGTATAAACTGATCCCTAGGTTCTTATCTTTATATACATAGGTTAGTATATCTTTAAACCCTCCATCAGAGAAACTTGCTTCTGTGATAGATGGTTCATACAAAGACCTGTAATTGGCCAAAACAGAGACCAGGAACTATAGGGTGCTCAGCATTAAATGGAGCATTTATATCACACCTTCTCCTACTAAGGCTAAGGGATCATCATGTAAGCAAAAGCAGAAACATTGTAAGAGATAGAAATGATGGGTGCTTGCAGAACAGTGTTTCCAAGACATCACCAGACAACGTTTGCATGGCTAGCAGCAATTGTGATTCCACAAGGTGTACAAAATCAAGCAAATCAATGTTCAATGGGTGGAGGAGGGGCATGCAAAGGTTCCCATTTAGCTGATCAATGTATCAATTAATGTGTTCTGGGCAAGTAGGATTCAGCTTTCTTAAGGTATATAACCCCTCCGAGGTTATACATACTCCACTACATAGTCCTATACTCATGCATGTATGGAGAGCTAGAACTAGACTAAATGAGTTTACAATTAGATTATATGAAACTAAAAAGGAAAATGACTAGTATAAAAGAAATTGGAGAGGAGGGAAAGGGGAAAAGTTTGTTCAAAACATGTGTAAGTGTACACAATTTTAAAACAACTAAAAAATCTTCTTTGGTGCATCAAGACGGATTAGAAAGGGTCTTAAAGCATACTGTAAGGGATACCAATGGAGATGATCCTCTTCCACAGCAATGACATTTTAGTATAAAGGACTCGTGCCTAAAAATGGATGTGAAAATCAATTTACCCACAGAAAGAGGATGTGTATATGTTATGGAATATGTAAAGCAACAAGAAAAATTAATAATTTATGGTACATAATGTTCCATAAATAACCTTGTCAAATACTTCATTCTTGTAGGAAGTTCAGCAAGACAAATTATCATAAATTAAACAAAATTATCTCAAGAATGAATTTCACAATGCGCTCAGGAAGGGGAAAAAAGAAATCAATTAAAATTCACTGTTAATTCCATAGTCTTTAAAGTATAAAAGACATTAAATATGCCAAAAGATTAGTAGAGCCGATCACACAGGTTGAATGGCAAAAACAAAACAAAACAAAACAAAACAAAAAACGAGATTTGATTGTCACATAGAGATAATTTAGCTTCCTCCCAAATGATCTAGACTTGAGGGAACGAGGAGGGCAAGAATAGCTCCTTCAGCTCCTACACACCAGGAAAGGAGCCTTGCAGAGTGCTCCAAGGTGGTCACGCAACCTGTGATTCATTTGCAGAATAGTCAGGTGTAATGAGCAAAAGCAGAGTTGAACAAGCAAGCAAACAGACCTTGATGTTCTCACGGTGCCTTCTAATATTTATTTCCTGACCTCTAACTCAAGCTCCTAATAGGTGAGGTTACTATGGATCAGGTGATAGACAACCTAGTCAGCAGAAATAGAAAACACCTGGCAGAGTCTGAGTTATTCAAAGCAGGGTGCTTTGCAGGTGAGTTTTGAAGATGGCCATGTAGCTGCAGCCTAGGAAAAGTAAACCCATAGACAAGAGGCTACAAAATAAACTTCTGACCTGTTGTATATGAAATTCATCAATCACTGTGATTGCAGAGTCTGTACACTTGATCTGGTCAGTGATAATCATTCATGGGGATACAAAAGGTTCACTTAGAAAAGATGTCTTTTACCAATGTAGAGCATAAAATGGAAAAATAGAGGAAAATAAAGTCTTGTCTCTGCTGCCTGTGATCTCATGTTTGTTTGGTTTTTTTGTTGTTGGTTTTTTTTTTTTTACATATTTACTCATGCCATTAGTTGTTCTTGTGGAGACTTTCTTCAAAAGATTTATCCTTTTCTGTGTCACAAGGTGAAATTGAAAAGTTTTCAAGGGCATTTTAAGTAACACAGGTGCAATACAAACTGCAACTAAAATTTGAACTGTTGGAAAAATATCAGTGGCAGTGCATAACATTATCATGTCATAAATATAGCCACAAGACTATTCTTACCTCCCTAGCTATCTTTATGTCTGGACAGATGGATGTGGAACAGTTATCCATGGTTGAAGATGGACCTCTGCTTTCTATGTTTAGGTTTGTGAACAAATTGACAACTTTGTCATTGGGATTACTTAAGAGCCTCAGTTCCACTGCTGCTCACGCTCACTAGTGATAAACAGAATTCGATATGAAAGTGTAAAGGTTCTCTGAAGAAAGTGGCATCCTCAGGATGTCAGTTTCAATGGCTTCTGGAAGTCACATGTTTTATCCAGACATGAAAAGCATGTCTTTTCTTGCTGTCTTTTATAGTTGCATAGGAACTTTGTCAATTAGAAAATGAAGTTTGCACACGACTTAGGAAAATGGTTTATTTTTACAATGCATCATAGAATATAAAAAATATCTTCCAGTGCATGATCATTTGGTCTTGACACTTTCATGTGAAAAGAAGCTTTTATGATACACATTTTACACATGAGTAAACACAAAATTATAGGGCAATATGGATATGTTTCAACTTCTCTTGATGGAGTACATTAATTAACAGAGTTGTATTTGCACATTGGTGGAAACACTGCAGTACTTATAGCCAGCTCAGTATAAGAAATGAACTCACCACTTACAGAGTCTTATAAAAGTTATAAACCACTTCACTTTCCTTGACTGCACAAAAGCTAACAACATACAGTTTGCAGTAGTTTCATTCTCAGAATCACACTTTTTGTGAACAAGGAAAAGATTTAATGTAAATCTCTGAGGACGGACTTTGTCATGTGACCCTCAGTATGTTTATTCATTCACCATAACCACGGAATTAACATATTGTAGAAAATAAATAGGATGGCAAAACATACTCCTGTTCCTCCAAAAATGTTACCTTTAATGTCTTATTATCCATTATGTTAATTGAGTTCAGTAAGTGTCATTTTGTACCCCATTTAGTAAACATACTATCTTGAGAGAAGTCTCCATTCACACCACTCCAAAATACACTAAGTTCATTTTTGAACAAAAGGCAAACTCTGGGGTAAGCACCTAGTGTGCTCAGAAACACAGCACCAACTCTGTCTACTATTTGAACTTTATTTTCTGTAACCCTTCATTACTTACTATCCAAATCAAGTAAATGGTCCTCAAGCCTGTGTATGACCCAATTACCCTCAACACAAATGTTTCCCTGCACATGTTGGCAATAGTCTCCTTCACTGTCTTAGGAAGATGGCACTTTATAGGGCTCATCTGGTGCTCCTAAGAAAATAACTATTCTCATATTTCAACTTCTCACATCTTGAGTTTACCATATCATGTCTATTTTATTTGCTCTATAGTCAATTACATTTTGTGTTCAACAGATGAGAAGGACCCAGGGGGATCTAATTAGTGTTTTAAGATAGTTTACATGGTAAAAAGGACCCAGGGGGATCTAATTAGTGTTTTAAGATAGTTTACATTGTAAAACTACTGTGAGCGGAAGTATCTTCCTTCTATAGTTCTTAGCACCATTCCTCCACCAGTCCCCACCATTATCCATTTTTTCAAATATGCTGAAGAAGAGGTTTTGGCGTACAGATTGCAGTCACTTCCTCCCCCCATAAGTGTAGCAATATTTATATAAGTTTAACTCTAGGGAAAGTGAATAAAGAATACAAATTTAATAGTGTGACATAAAAAGACTCATTTTATTTTAAATAACTTACACATCATATGTTCTGGTCAGCTGTAATTTTCATTTGAGTACTGGTGAGTAGTAAAAGACACCACCAAACAATTTTTCTTGTTTTTTTATTTTAACTTGAGATATTCTTTATTTTTTGAAAGTTATTTTTTATTAGATATTTTCTTTATTTACATGTCATATGATATCTCCTTTCCCAGTATACCCTCAGAGCTCCCAGGGACTAAACCACCGATAATTTTTCAATGAATGGCCAGAAAATAATATGGCTCAGCAGCTGAAGAGAAAAAAAGATGATAGGGACAAAGAGTGTACTGGCTGCACAACTGTAATGATTGCCAAAGAGAAAAGCGACCAACAATGTGATCACGCTGGTTCATATGAATGAGGAACTTCTCTAAGTGCTCCAAGCAAGTGCCATAAGCTTGATGAAGCTTGCTTTTGCTGTGTTTCCTGACATAAGGAAATGAAGAGATGTTAAAAAGAAGCAGGTCCCTCTTTAGGAAGACAACAGACAGCAGATAACCTGATGCCCCGGGGCAAGTCCTAAACTGTGTTTTTGGCATTGCCTAGTTATATTTCTTCCCTTTGTTTCTCTGTTGGGTTTACTCAAATAATATCATCTAGTTAACTAAATTTTAGAACAATCTAAATTCATTACAAAATAAATAGTCATAATTCTAAATTACAAGTTGCTTTGGAATTATTGAGTTGTATAAGTGATTAAAAACACATTTTATTAGAAAAATTTTTTACTGTGTAATTTTCTTTCTCCAATCTTTTTAAAGGGGATATAAGGAATGTTAACTAAGGGAATAAGGAACAACTCAAGTTCCATTTATCATATTCTATTACATACTTGATGATATCTTGTCTGCATCTTCCTCATCAAGAATTGATACATAAAAATTGTTTAATGGAGGAGTGTATGCATAGCAACTAACTCTTGTGCTCATTAGATAAAAAAAACCTCACTGCCCGTATCATATCCATTTAGGATTGAGATGAATTTTAAATAACTTATTTATTTAACTCCCCTACAGAATTGAAAACTACTATCATTCAAACTGGATAGTTTTATTTATTTGACTATCAAAAATGATGAATTGTTTGTTGTTGCTATTCAAAGGTGATAAGACTCAGAACTATATTGTCCAACTTATTTCAATATTTTTAGTTCAGGAAAATCCATTCTTGATCTAAAAATAAAAGAAGCAAAACCTGTAAGACAATCTTGACTTCCTTTGGGGAAATACAGAAGAATCTAATGCAAAACTTAAGAGAATATTCACGTAATGCAGAAGAACACACTTAAAATGTTGGGAGGCAGATTTGTTAATCTATGTCAATGCTCTTAAATATTTGTAATAGGATAAAAAGTAGGAAAAAGAATAAACATCTCTAGGACAGGGTTGATTCTCCTTTACAACTTTGTGATTTTGATCTCCAGTTATGCTTACAGCACGTGTTAATGATCTGACTAAATTAAGTTGTAACAAATCAAATATCATGTCTATTTTGTGAAATGATGCATAAAATTTACATGTTTGTAAAAGGAGGTACAGAAAAAAAATCAGAATTAGACATCAGAACATCAATCTTGCGTTAAGCAACAGTACTGTCCTTGGACAGAACCACAAAGCTTAACTCAGGCTGATGTGGATATTTCTTGTAACATGGGAGACCACCAAGATGCTAAAGACTGAATCAACAAATTTACATAGTGATGTATTTAAAAAGAGCTCATTGAATCAATATAGCTCTTATACTAGTATATTAGAATTCACTTTATGAATAAAATATTAACTGTTAAACTTGTTTGATGGTTTTGAACACTTCCTTCTACTACAACTGCTACCCATTTTTTAAGATTGTCCAAAGGTTGATATTAAAGCAAAAAAGTCTGTTGTAGTTAATAGGTATTTTGAATGTTCAAAAATCTTAATATTGGATTTCACCTGTAGCGAGCTCCAAAATATACTTGAAATCTTTTGTGGACTCTCACATGTCTATTACAAGATCACATCTCTAATGGGGACAATCACAGACAAAGAGTCTGGGCAGTGATTCTAGCATCTCCTTTCATGACAAGTCAATACCTGTAAGTTAATTGGTCATCATCCATAAGGGGGTCCATCTTCTAAGGGACTATGTTTCCCATGGAGTAATCATATATCAAATACATGTGAGTCACCATCCTTAAATTTATATTTAATTCAGTTTGATGTCAAAAAAGAAGGTATCCATTTAGTGGGTTTGGGACATAAATACATTTAAGCATAAAATAAGAAGATCTGCAGGATTTTATAGATCTGTAAAGAATTGGAAAAACCTATAAATCTACATAACAGGTGCATGATGATTTATCCGCTCAATTTAGTTATCTTCATTGTTGTATAATGAAATACACAGGGACATATATATCAAGTCTTTGAGATTCTTCATTCAAGGGTTATAATGTCCAATGAGGACTCTTAAAGAGATGACATAACCCAAAATAGTGGAACTAATTTAAATGATAATCTGGAATTCCAAATTTTAATTAATGGGCCACAACATTACATGTGGTAACAAATAATTTGGCTAGCAAAATGAGATGAGTAAAGGTGAATTTTATCATAAGAGATATGCATAAAGTATGTATCATGCTAAAGAAAGATAATATTAATTTTTTCAGTACATTTTCTTCTTGTCAAATTAATTTAAAGAGTGATCCTTTGTATGCTGTTTTCTTTTTATGAGTATATGCATGGTGTTTGCGTGTGTGTGTGTATGTGTGTGTGTGTATGTGTGTAGGCCAGAAGATGACACTGAGCATCTTCTTCACTTAGTTTAGTTTTCACTGTTTGCTAAGGAAAGGGCTCTTGTTGAATTCAGGCTTCTCTCTTTCAGCTAGCTTAGTTAAATGGTTTGCCCTTTTCTGTCTTCAGATAGCTAGGATTACAGGTCGGCCACCCGGTACTCCTGTTCATGTCCTGCAAGTCCTTCACAAGGTAAGTTGATTATGTTTCCAATATTCAAGAATTGCTGTATTTCTTTAGTTAGTTTTTTTCTATTAGAATTTACTTTATCTCTGTTTCCTTGTTGTTGATGTTTTCTTTTATTTATACTGTAATAAATACTGGGTTGGCTTACTATTAGGGCCATGTGACAAGGAATATCCATTTAGATTGTAAACATTGCTCCCACTGCTGGCAAACATTGTCTTAGAGCAGATTTCTTTGCTATTTGAAGGTCTTGGCTTTATTATTGAGAATTTGGCTATTTTGAAGGTAGTAAGCAGTTTTACTGTCAATGTAATTTTAAATTGAATTGTCTAAGAGTACAATTTTTTATTTAAGAAGGTATCCATTTAATGTTTATGGGGATGCATATAATTCAACAGAACTGTGTGCTATAAGAGTTTTAGTTTTTCTGTATGAAACTTATTGCAACCATTAAGCATTCAGGGATAGGTGTGTATTGGTAAGAAGTAACTCGGGAACGGTATAGTTCAGTCATAAAAGGGTCTATGACTTTTAAGTATTGGCTTAGAAAGACTTTTAATATAAAAGAAGATACTTGTAAGATGTTAATAATCAAGTATGTAGGGAAGTAAGTCTCAGTATCAAATGGCATCCTGTAATCTAGAGAGTGGAGAGTGTTGAAAGCAACAAATCATGTACTTATGTAACTCTGCTTTGTATCACAGTAGAAGAAACAATTCTCTTAACTCAAATTAGGAAATTATTATACATTTTATATATATTTATATAAAAGTTACAAGTAGCAAGCATATGACACAAAGAAATGGAACAGTAACAGCAGTATTTGAGAATGCATGCTTTTTACAATGTGTCTAATAAAGAGGGCATTTTTTTCCAACCTAAATATCCAGTACTGACATGCAGGGTATTTTCTCAAACTGTCAGTTCAGTCATATTGCTAAGTGCTTAATCAAATGAAATTCTGTTGTAGAATTTGAATGGTAAAATACCTGATTTCAAAAAGCCATTTGTGAAACTTGGGATAGTTCCTTGATAAAAACAAAAAGGAAAGCAGGGATACATAGAAACAATAAGGTAGGGGAGACAAAGAGAAGACAGTGAAGGGGAGAGAGATTTGTCTTATTGCAACCTAGATTTTACTCATTATGTTTTACTGAATTTAATTATAATAAAACAACAGGTGTGTACAGTCCATTGAACCTCTAGATGGCATTTTCATGATCCACTTTAGCATTTTTCACTGCAGCTTGCTCGAAATCAGTCAGGAATGCACTATTCTCAAGCAGTCTATATAATGAAAACAATGGACATGTAACACAAAGTTCACTCGAAGTTGTGTTTTTTTTTTCTTTTTCCACAGATCACATAGGTACAATCGTGTAACAAAGACACACAAACAACATATAAATAATGTGAACCCGACAGTAAACATAAAGCTGGGGTAGTCTCAATCAGGAACTAATTTCTTCTTCAAGTTTCCGTAAATCTCAGAATGTGTTTAAAACCTAAGGAGCACTTGGTGATCAGCAACCAAATTAGGAAATGGACACATCATTGTGCAGCAGCAGGGAGTCTTGCCGAAGGAATAACACGTCTGTAACTCTTAAGTTTGGATAAAGGCAGTGGAATGAATTTAGAAATATGTCCACTTTTCACAATTCACTATGGAATTTTCTTTTCACAGTCCCCATGTTTGTATAAATAGTTCTTCTCTGAAAATAAAGCACAGTTAAAACATTTTCTCCTAATGGAAAAAAAAATGCAACAAACATCAACTTATTAAGGTCATACTGTACATGGAATGTGTTCCTAATTCAAGAATGGTTAGAAGGCTTGAGGAGTTTTGAGGAGATTAGCTGTGAAGCAAATTTAACTGGAGATGAATTAGAGTAAAATAAACACAGACTACCAAGTGAAGATGTAAAACCGGTGTGATATTTCATGATATATAGATGCACACATGGACAGCTGAAGGTTATGAGGCTTTTAAAGAATAAAGCATTAAAAATTTATGAAATAAAATTTGATCAACATGCCACATTTAATTTTAATGAGATAAGCTAATTATTCATGCAAAATAAAAGCTATATAAATTGTATGAATATTACCAAATACTTGGAGTTGCAATCAAATAGATTATAGTCAAATTGTATCAATAATTTCCACTCTAAAGCATTTACTTTAGTTACTTTAAGAGTGAATATTCTTATAGTTGATTATTCAAAAACATAGGTATCTTGCACTAGTTCTTGAGGAAATGTTGCTTTTATCGCCTTTATTTTACAATGTGAATATTAGCTAATTCTGTTGTTGAAAAATGCATGGTGAAAGAGTATTAAAATGTATTATTAAGCTATCTGTCCCAAGAATAGTCACTCTGTTACCATTGCATCCACTATACTTCTAAATATGAAATGCCATGAGATAGGTAGCTTAAGAAATAACGAACACAAACCACATGCCCTGAAATGCTATGGACAATTACAGTAAAACAGAACAAGATAGAATATGACAAGGGGAGAAGGAGCAGAGGGTGTTTGCTTACCTTGAATTTTCGTTTTAGACCCTAGTTGTGTTGTATTCAGATTCATGTTTGCTTAGAGACCCAATGAGGCAGAACCTGGAATGTTATGGCTATTTCATTCAACAAAGTAATATTTGTACAAATATAAATACATATATTTTCTTAACAAACATTCCTAAAGTTAATAAAGCAATGAGAACAACAGTATTACAGCAGCATGCAAAATAAATTAAATCAAATTAGATATTTTAGAATTTATGAATAAAATCTATATATCTATATAGTTAGGTAAAGTATAGTAAGCATGCAAATACAGCATAACTCAATTGATGTGTTTTGGAATTTAAAAATACATTATTAATTTCAAATTTTTCTGCCCAAATATTTTTACTCATTTTAGGAATATTAACATTTAACACATGATATTTTGTGTATGTATAAATGAAAACTGAATAAAAATGTCTCTCCTGATTTTTGTATTTAAATATAAATTTTCAGTATTTTAGTCTTCAATGTTATAAAATATAATTTGTAATATAAATATTATGTTATATGGAAAATATACTGTTATTTTCTTAGCAAAATAGATAGAATCTATTGAAAAATATTTTGAATTAAAAATGTTCAATAAGATGGTATAGCTATCTTGATAACAACAGTTTCAGAAAATTATTTTATGTCCTAAAATGCATATGTATTGATAAGAGCAATAATTCTATGACTGTGAAGGCAGATTAGTTGTCTAAATCTTTATCATAAATGAGGTGCCCTGTTCGTATAGAAATAATATTCATATATACAGAAATAAAAATTTTTTGTCTGTGTTCACATGAGTCACTGCACGCGTATATATATCATGCTCATGTGTGGGATATAAAAAGCTTGACTAGCACACTATCATTCACAGGGCAAGTGAGCATGAAGATAGGCTAGAACTCAATGCTGTGGCAGCATTTGTGTCTTCAGTTATAGTTGCCATCAAATATCTATGGATACTGACCGCTGGACAGATTTTTCGTGTCTGGATAGCCTGTGGCTCGTGGTGGGCACCTCCTCAATCTCGTCGATGTCACAGGCATCTGCGGCATCTTGTGAGTAGTTGTGTTTCATGACCAGGATGTTCCTTCTGTTCACGGGTGGGATGAGGGGCTTGACTGGCTG
>JADRCD010174142.1:0-26301 GCA_019843815.1 Montemys delectorum | reverse complement strand
CATGGAGTGTTCTCGGAAAAACCATAAAATGTTTTGTCAACGCTTCCTCTCCGGCCAGGTGTGAAGCCAGGTGTACACCCCCTGCCCCACTTCCTCTTAATGCTTCCTTGCTCTACAAGTATAATTGTCCTGCCCTTCTGAAGTAAAGTGAGGCTTTGACAACCGTTTTGCTTGGCCTCGTTCCTCTCTCTCGCCCATCTCTTTCAGGCTCGGTCCCCTTTGGACCCTGGTTAATTACTCGCCCCGCGGGCCAGGGCAGATGTACAACTTCTTTCAGCATTGATGACTGAAACATTTTTTCTTGAGCTCATTACCCTCCCTGATAGCAACATTTCTCAACAGGTATCCTATGGCCTTGGCACCTCTAATATTTAGGGTCTCCAAGATAATTTCAACTTCATAGCCTCTTGCTCCAATGTCTGGCATCCAGACATGATCTTTTAAAGGGCTTGAGTCGTTTCTCCAGCTTTGCCCCCTGTAGCACTCTAGAATCTTGTTGACTCCACTTCACTGGTGCTGCCATTCTTGGTGATTATCCCTCAGTTCTGGTATCTCCAATGTGCTGGAGTCTTCCTCTGCAACTAGGTTTCACCAATAGCCTCTGATGGGATCCCTTCATGGTACCAAGTCTCAAATTATTTGAATGGCAACTTCAGTCCTGGGCCATCAATAGCAACTGAGGTTGCACCTTTACCAATATCCTTCCCTGGACTCTCACAGTCCCAAGTCTCAGCTGGTCTCCATCACCCCTTCATACCTTCAAAACCCATACCACCTGAGTGATTCTTGCTTGTTATCAAGTCTGGCTGCAGCAAGAGCTACAACCTTGGCTATTTCTGTATTGCCTGTAGTTCTTTGTGTAAGAGTGGAGACTGAAAAGATTTTCCTCTTCCATGTTAGCTTCCTTGTACTTATTCAGCTCTTGTTAGACAGCCAGGTTGTTAAAGAACTACACAAAGAACATACAGCTTCTTTGTGATCTCAGAAAATACTTCCCAGAAGATTTCCCTGCAATGGTGCTCATCCCTTCTTAATCATCACTAATCGCTTAGCTCCAGCTAACCAGCACCAATTGTCCCAACAGTCTCTTCTATTTTTGACTCTAACACCAGAGCCACATGGCTAAAGCTCCCGAGTTCTGCTTCTTGCTAGTGATGGAATATGGCCTTCTTATTCTATTACCAGCTCTGTGTCTTCTAATTCCCTCACCACCTAAGCTTTACATGGCCACTGTTCTTCAAGATCCAGATCAAAAGCCTGTGTCTTTTATTTCTGGATTGTAACTCATTCCAGATTAATAAAAGTTCAAATTAATACAATAACCAAGTAACTTGTTCAACTCCAAAAACACAAACAACAATCTTAGCTGCATGGTACCTTGCCTGAGATCACCACACCCTGAATATGTTTATCTCCTTGAGCATAGCATTCAGCTACATTCTACTTCCCAGTGACCCTTCTTTGAAACATACCTTTTTTATTTTTATTTTCTTTCTAAGCTTGCTATGCTTGATGAAACTGCTATTCATGAGCTTAAACCAGAGAACAAAGTCTATGCTGTGAGTTTATGAGACTTCCTTTGTGAATGCAATTAATCTGAATCTCTTCACTTTAGCCACAGGCAGACTCTTCAGACAAGAGCAAAAAGCAGAAACATTTTTCACCAAAACATCACAAAACAGTCTCTTAGCCACATACTAAAATTCTTCTCCTTTGAAACCTCCAGAGCCAGGCTTCCACAGTTCAAATCACCCTCGGACCCCAAAGTTTTCCATATCCTAGGATAGCTCATTAAACCCCATTTAAATTGTTCCATTGTTTTCCAAATCCAAAGTCCTCAAGTCCACATTCTCCCAAACAAAAGCATGGTCAGGTCTATTACAGCAATACCCCATTCCTGGTACCAACTTCTGTCTTAGGGTTTCCATCACTGACAAGAGGCTCTATGATCAAGGAAACGCTAATAAGGAACAACATTTAGTTGGGGCTGGCTTACAGGATCAGGGGTTCAGTCCATTATCATTATGACAGGAAGCATGGCAGTGTACAGGCAGACATGATGCTGGAGAAGGAGCTGAGAGTTCAATATTTTGATCCAAAGACCATTCTGGAGAAGATTGCCTTTCAGGAATCTAGACAAGGGTCTTAAAACCCATACCCACAGAAACACACTTCCTCAAACAAGGCCACACCTACTCCAACAAGTCCACATCTTCTAATAGTGCCACTCCCTGGGCCAAGTCTATTCAAACCACCACAGGTACAAATAGTTTAGGAGCCAGAGCACCAGAAATCTGCTGAGATTATGTCTCCTAGAAATGACCGCAGATCTTTGCCCACGTTTCAACAGTCTGGCTGTCTAATAAGAGCTGAACTAGTAAAAGGCCAACAGGCATGCTAACATGGAAGAGGAAAATCTTTTGGGTCTCCACTTTTACACAAAGGAGTGCAGGCAATCAAGGAATGCTTAGAATTAGAGAAATAATCTTTCCTCTGGTAAGCCCCATAATTGTTCAGCCAATACCACTGCTAAGCCCTGACATCATACACATACAAGTAGCACTAAATCTATTAAGCAGATTATATTGTTATATTATTCTCTTTCACTCTCCTTCTCTCTCTTTCTCTCTCTCCTGTGTGTGTGTGTGTGTGTGTGTATAAACAATTAAATGCATTTGATGTGGTGTCAGAGAGCATGGGTGGGATGAGAGAGAAGAATAAAAAGTGGGGAAACTGATGTCATTATATTTTCATTTGTGTTTTTTAATTTAAAAGGAAGTATACAAATGGCCAAAATATACCTGAAAATATCATTACTTTCTAACAAAATTCACATGAAAATGGGATACTATTATTTTACAGTAATTAAAATGACCAGATTAGAAGAAAATCTATATAATAATGAGTGCTCTTAATGAGTACTAGAACATATGTGTGAATATAAATAGGTAGTTTTTCAAAAATGTTTAAATTGAGTTATAGCTGATATGGTCATTCATCTACAGATTAAGAAGCAAGTGGATGCAAAGAGGAATTTCCATGAATAGATAAATAAAATCTGGTATGTACAAAGTGTAGGGTGATAGAGTCATAAAAAAGTAAATTCATATATTCTTAACAACACTAATATAGAAGAATGACTGACAGGAGAGAGAGGATGAAGAGGCAGCATTTAATCACTATGGAGCTTCAGATTTACAAGATAATTATAGAACTCTATTGTATAGGAATATGCATTACTTAACATTTACATACAAAATGTACCAAGGTATAGTTAATAAGAAAAAAGCTTTTGCTGTTAAGTCAGTATAATTATTTTAAAATGAAATCAGTACACAAAATTATCTACTATATTAAATGTTATGTTTCTGTTTACTAGGTGGATATATTTTTTTCACTCAATCAAAGGCACAGAACTCATTGTGTAAGTCCTGAGACAGATCTTCCAGCTACTTAGGGCTAAATCCATGCTAAAGTTTCATAACATTAGTGAAGGTGTGTCATGTGACTGTCTCTTCACCAATTCACTTAGTTCTCCTTATTTATAGAGATACTTTCTGGACACATTCAACCTAGACCACTTGACAAATAATTAGCATTAGGTTGTCTGGGTACTTCCCATATACATATCTAATGGGAATAAAGAAACAGTACATATGTGTACACATATGTCTTTACATATATTATTATATATTATACATACTATTATATTATATATATATGTGTGTGTGTGTGTATACATTTTTATCTATCTATCTATCTATCTATCTATCTATCTATCTATCTATCTATACAGATCAGTACAGAATTCTGTGTAGGAGTTGTCTGCAATCCTATGCAGTCTCTACAAAGGTACATAAATGAACAGTCACCTGTCTGAAAGTTCTGAACCTGTGAAATGGATTCGTGTGACATTGCCCTCCAAAGGCAGGAGGTAAATAAAACTTGCTTGTTTCAAAACAAAAATTTTTTTATTATCCAAAGAACAAAAACAGTGAATCTCACAGTTTGCTACTAATCAGTTATACAACTATGCAACAGCTTTTCTTTCTGATTCAATCTTATTTATTTATTTATTTATTTTGTAGCATTATTTAATTATTTACATATTTATGTTGCTTTTTCAGATATAGTGCCTAGTCTTAACCATCTATGTGCTTGGAAGACAAAACTTATCTAGAACTTTCTACATATATTATGTTAAGTGTAGAATTTTATATTGGCTAGCTCTGGGTTCAAAATTATTTCTTTTAAGACTCTTATGTGACTAGAAAAAACAGCCTCTTACCTCCTGCCTTTAGAATCAAGTTGAGAACATATACATGCATGACTTCAAGATGCTGGTTGATGCCTCTTAGGCTGAAGATAAAAACTCATAGGATATCACCATTAGGCAGTAAATAGAGAGATGAAGTACTAAGGACATAATTTGAGACCAATTTATTCTTTCAATTAGTGATATGCACACACACACACACAAACACACACATATTCAAGCATACACACTTATACAAAAACATAGATATATAAACATACACATACAAACACACAATACATAAATACACACATACACAAATACACACATATGCAAACATACACACACAAAAACATACATGAACAAACACACACATATACAAACATACAGATATACAAACTCACACACACACACACACCACTATTTAGTGAGGAAACTCTTTTTGGTTCAAATCAAAATTTTCCTATAACACTTGAAAAAGCTCTGAGTGCTTCATGAACAGTTAAAGATATATAAGTGAATATTAACTTGGAAAGAAAAAGAAAGAAAGAAAACAACTGTGCAATGTGGAGTATTAGCCAATAGCTAGAGCATTCTGGGATTGCCATTTTTCTCTAGTGTAAGCCAGTATCACTTACTTCCATGAAAATCAGTCCAAGCAGAGATAAGAAGTGGGACCAAGTTAATGGGGTGTCATTTTCATTTGCTGCTTGATCTCCTTTCAACTTCCCTCAAATTCCTTCCCACACTGTGTCACATGTCGGTTGATTGACACAGATTGACATTAGATGATACATTTCCTGTCTACACAGCTTAGACTTTATCATATATGTATCCCTTTAACTTGACTGAGATGAGACATCATGATGAGGAGGAGGAGGAAGAGAAGGAGGAGAAGGATAACAATGAAGGTGGATGATGGGGATAGTGATGACGATATCAACAGTGCTGACATCTACTACTGCTCAGTGTTTCCTATAGTATATAAACAGGATTGAGAATATGAATTCCTTATCATTTTTATTTCTATTTTGTAGATGACAGTATAATCTCAACTCCTGTGTGAGAATCAAACCTATCTCTAGCTACTTGGGGCTCTTAGAAAAACTCCTTACTTGTCTGAACTTCCATGAAAGAATATTTGCTTAAGTTTGTTTTAGACCACTACAAACAAAATACCTCAAGCACTATTTTTTTATTGAACAGAATTATACTGGCTTACAAATCTTGGATCTGGAAAAATTTAGGTCAAGGAGCGTAAAGTTTCAGTGTCTAGATAGGTGTTTCTTATTTTCCTAGGAGGACTGCATCCTCAGAGGCCAGTAAAGTTGTATTAGTTTGTGCCAATGTGGGTATGATGAAATTTTGACTAAATCTTGTTGTCAGGAAGGCGTTTATTTTGTTTTTAGGTTGCCATTAGTCATTGAGGGAAACTAGGGCAGGACCTCAAGGTAAAAACCTGTAGATAGGAAGTAAAGCAGACACTATGGAATAAGATATTTTTACTGTCTGGTTCAGTTGCCTGTCTTACACAGTGTACGTCCACCTGCCCAGTGATGAGACACCTAGAATAAGGGTTGGGAACTCTTACATCAAGTATCAATCAAATACATTGACAGACATGTCCAGAGACCGATCTTATGGAGTCAATTCTTCAACTGATGGTCCTTCTTCCAACATGTGTCAGGTTGACAAAGCTAATTATGACAAGGTCCAAGAAACACAAAATAAGTAGAAACTACTCTTTTGTAACAAGATAATTACTACCCTTGAGGCTGAAATCCTCCTAGTACAATTTCTTCTCAAAAATTCCATCTTTAAAAGTTGCTAAGGTAGAAGATAAACTTAATATATATTCTGGAAGGAATGAATGCTAAAATTATAGTATTATTAATAATGAATGGTTACCAAACTTTACTATATGTGACAGGAATCTGCAAATAACACAGTGCCATGAAATATGACTCATTACAGTGGACTAAAACATAGTTTCTAGTGATCAAAAGAAAAGGACACAGACCAGAAGAGGAAAATTCTTTAACTAAGCTAAAGACTTTGTCATTTACAAGGTAGTATCGGTTATATTTGCTTTTATAGGTACATTTACATCCCACTAATATTATTAACACATAAAACCTAGCAAATATAGAAAGTGTATAAATGTTCTGATGCCCCTTGATCTGATTCTTACATCTCATCATCACATTATCCTAGGGAACTCTTTTAGCACACACCCATACTGTGTGTAGTCTTAAGGGGAAAAACAAAATGGCAATAGTGGAACTAAGTTAAAGGCTAGGCACACATATATTTTATAAGATAACATCTAGTCTTACAATGTAAAGAACATATGAAATGTCATGAAGTTAGCTATTATTTCTATTGTAGCAAACAACATCTTGATATGTTGATAAGTCTATATGCCATGCCATCAAATTTTTTAAGTACAGAAGGAGATATTAGAACTCTCAGTGTCTGAGTTTATAGAACCAAAACTGGCTCACATTACATGACAAAAATCATGATGAGTCATAGTGCTCCCAAGCCTAACAATGGAATTTGTTCGATGACTAGGTAAGGATATTGGCATGTATTCAATTTTGAAAATATATTTTAAACAATTTTGGTTTCTTTTAGAAACCATAAATGATCCAAGACCACTTTTCAAAAAGAAAATAAGGAAACCACACTGTTTCAGTCAACCCCCCAGATCTTCATTTCCAGTAAACTGGGACCAAGCATAAGGAAATGTATGTTTAGGTACAGATCTCCATTTTAAATACGAATGGCAATGGGTACCAATAGGAAGATTCAGAGGAGTTGGGATTGTTAGAAACAATCAAAGCAATGCATCATAAAACCCAGTCAACAACCATTCACGGGGACTCCCACTGACTTAAGTATTCTGAGTCTTTAGATAGTCTTCAATTTAAAGAGAAAGTTTGGTTGGAAAATTGTGATTAAAGCTACCCATTCTCTATCTGTAGCTTCGATTCAGACAAGTGTAAATGTGTTTCAGAAGTGAATTCATTGAAAAAGTTACAAAGGGGAAGAGACCAGTACAACTGAAATACCCTGTCCTCCACATACTCAGATCTGTGTGGTGCTATCTGCTTACCTCCTCTGATTGTGGAAGTAATGACACAGAGGAGCAAAGCTGTTACTACATCTTCTCTGTGGAAAAATTACATCTCCCTCCATCTGAGAAGTATAAACACAAACAATATTAATGAAAAACAAACCGGCAAGCAAACAAACAAAATGAATAGAGCATTGAGACCTGTACAGCCCTGCCCAGGATGAACACACATTCTGGGAGACCCAGAATATGAGGAGAAAACAGAAAGTGAATATTTAAAGAAATAAGGTTATTTTTTCCTAAACCTTGATTAGAGACATGAATTATACACCTAAAAAGCTCAAAGAATGCTGAAAGGACACTCTTAGCTGTGCGGGGACTCTGTAAGCAATGTTTGCAAATACAAAATAAAAAAAAATCTTGAAAACTGCAGGAGAATAACAACTTGGGACATTACAAGTTCTTAGTGAGATTACAATAGAATTTCTTTTCATAACATTGAAAGTTACAAGACAAAAGAAAAGTATGCATTTAAAATGATTGAAAATAAAATGTATTACCCTGAGAGCTTATATGCACAAAAGGAGACCTTGAAAAAAATGAGAAGTTAAAATATTTATAGATACACAAATGCAGAAGAAATCTATCCCCACAAAGTATGTCTTATATATGCTAAGGAGAAACCTCAGGTTCAAATGAAAGGGTACTAGACCGTAACTTCATGAAGTGAGTACGTGAAGAAAGAAAGATCACAATAAAGGTAGACACACGACAATTAAAACTGGCCATACTAACACACTGAAAAACACCAAATGTTGTATCATTCTTTTAAACATACAAATATCATGACACAGTGTTGTGGTCTAATAACTGCAAGCTATTGATGAGGTGTGAAGAGTATAGCTTCGGTACGTTGTTGAAGTTATGAATGAAATTCAGATTAGTGTGGGAGGAGATGGGAGAGACGTACAGAGGGTCAGGAAATTGAACAGAGGTGTGTAGCAGTGGGAGATGGAGAACTAAGGGTATCCACCAGAAAGTCTCAGATGTGAGGAAAGCAAGAGGTTCCCAAGACCCAACAGGGATGTCATTTGCTCAAATACCCAGCAAAGGAGAGAGAACCTGTAGAGACCATACCCAGAGGTTAGGCATGGCCACTGGTGGAGGGATGGGGCCACCCACCCAAGAAAAATTTTAACCCAGAATTGCTTACAATTCTAAAGGTAACACAAGGACAAAGAGTGGAACAGAGACTGAAGGAAAGGCCATCCAGAGACTGACACACCTGGGGAATGACCAAACCCAGAAATATGCCAAGAAATGCTTGCTGACAGGAGCCTGATATAGTTGTCTCCTGTGAGGCTCTTCCAGAGTTTGACCAATACAGATACAGATACTTGTAGACAACCATCAGAATAAGCACAGGGGCTCCAATGAAGGAGTGAGGGGAAGAACTGAAGGTGCTGAAGGGGATTGCAACTCCATAGGAAGAACAACAATATCAACTAACCTGACTACTCAGAGCTCCCGGGGACTAAATCATCACCAACCAAAGAGTATACATGGAGAGACCCATGGCTCCAGCTACATATGTAGCAGAGGATTGTCTTATCTGGCATCAATGGGAGGTGAGTGCCTTGGTCCTGTGGAGGCTTGATGCCCCAGGGCAGGACGATGCTAGAATGGTGAGGTGGGAGTGAGTGGGTAGATGTGGGAGCACCCTCATGGAGGCAAAGGGGACAGGGGATTGGATGGGGAGTTGTGGAGGGGAAAGTAGCAAGCAAGACATTTCACATGTAAATAAATAAAATAATCAATACAAAATAAAATATACATATATAAAGAAATTCAGATTAGTTTTTAAAAATTAGGGTATGAAGAAAGATCCCCTGCGATATCACTCAAATCTCAAAGGTATACAGTACAAATGAGAAGAAACAAAGGAAAAAGTGTGGGTAGTAAATCTCAGTGGAATCTATACAATGTAGCTTTAGAAAATAACCCAGAACCACACTCAATCAGCCCCTTGCCCTGTCATGGGCAACTTCACTCACTGTGCCTTAGTGCCTCCAAAGCTTGCATCAAAATCCAAAGGACACCTGAGGGGATTTGTATTGCTTTTCACTTTTCTCATTCTCCTTATGTCTTTCATATTCATATCCAGAGACTTTTCTTTGCTTTATTCAATCTACTAAGTAGCATTGAATTTATGAAGGATTTTCTTCTTAATAACACTGCTGCACTACATTATGAACAGTTCTTCTTTCATAAGGATGTTTTATTTTGGCATATAAGTAAATCACTAAATATGTGTGTGTGTGTATATTCAGGAGTTCGCATGTGTGTGCATGTATATGTGTGTGAGTGTGGTACATACACACCTGTGTGTGTTGGGTGCACACACACCACCCAAAGGACAGGAAGTATCTAGCATCCTCCTATACCATCTTGTGGTGTTTTGCATGATAATGGTCCCTATAGGCTTATATGTTTGAAATTTGGTTCTCAGTTTGTGGAACTGTTTAAGAAGGATTAGGAGGTACGACCTTGTTGGAAGAGGTGTATCAATGAGGACAGGATTTGAGGTTGCAGAAGACTCATGCCACTGCTATTGTGACTCTCTCATATACTCTACAATCTACATGAGGATCAAAATGTGAGCTCTCAGTTGATCCTAGTGCCTTGCCTATGCTCTGTCATCATGGACTCTAATCCTCTGAAACCACAAGCCCAATTAGCTACCTCATTTTATGAGCATGGTCATGGTGTGTCCTCACAGCAGTAGAAACATAATTAAACGTGACAGCAGAATAAGGGTTTCCATTGTAGAACTAAGACACATCTTCATCTTATTTAATTCAAATAGAGCTTCTTGCTAAACCCAAAGCTCATGTTTCCATTCATTCAGCAGGAAAAAAGGCCCCAGAAATTGTCCTGCTGCCATCTCACTTAGTGTTGGCTTGCAGGTATCTGTGGAGGCAAGCCTGTCATCCTGGGATGCTGGGATCCTGGGATTTGAACTCCAGTAATCTTAACTGTTGAATCTGTTCTACTGTTTGAAGTGGGAACTTCTGGGTTCTTTGGAATGTCAGCTATGTCAAATGATGTTTTTCTGTGGCACACAGGTGAAAGGATGTTTTCCTAAAACAGGCACAGGAAAGAATGTTTTGCTGAAGCAGACCCAGGTGAAAAGATATTTTACTATAACAAACATGTGAAAGGACATGTGATGAAGCAATATAAATATGACCCCTCAGACAGGAAGAGCAAGAGCATTGGTTTGCTTCGCCCCACCTCCTTATTGTTCCTTGGTGCAAATGGCATGCAAGTATTGGTTCACCTTACATTGTGATGCTCAGCTCAGCTTATGGTGTGATGCTCAGCTCACCAAAGAATTTCTTATAAGTTTCCTGTGGCTTCTTGCTGCTTGCCTTATAGCTTCTTCTTGTTTGAACTGCCCTTGCTGAGTTGTGTGTACTGCCTGCCTGCCTGCCAATGAGCCTGGACTGCAGCTGCTGATTTGTACTTGGTGTGTGCAACTGGACTGAATTGCTGACATTCTGACAACAAAGACTGGACTTGCCCCCAAAGAACTATTTCTGAGCAGATCCGCTTCTCCTATATCCTAATAATTTTTCTTTTCCACTACCTCTCATGGGTGGTGGCCTGGAGAGGGTGAATGCTTATTAAAGTAGGTTGAAAAAATTATTACCTATAACAGCTTCAGAATTTTAATGTTGCTACATCTTTACACAGTCAATACAAGGAAAATATTAATAAGCCTTAGGTTTTACCCCATTATTACTCTTTGTTTTTAATATGAAGATTGGTAATACTATGGTCTGGCCACATACATTACTAAGCTTCCTAAAAATCACTTCTCTAGCCATTTGCTTCAAAGTTTCCCACACTTCCAACCTACCATTTTACTTTCTCTGAAATATTTTTCCACTATTAAAAATTTCTTAATCATCTATGTCTTTGCTTATGTCTTTATTTTCCCATCCCAGACCTGGTACTCCCTCTAAGTAGAATGAAATCTCTATGAAAGTAGAGAATGTTTGTCACTGTGTATCTGAATGGCTTGAAATCAATAGGGAAGAAATATACAACCCTACTTATTGATTAGTGTCTACATCAAAAGAGATATATTTTTCATTTTGGTTCATCCTATACAGGACTGTCAATCACTAAAAGTGAAGTGCTCCTTCTTAGCATTTTAACCAAACAGATATCGAGATGCATCATGATTTCTATGCAACATCAAAGATTAGCATATATTTTGCTTTACATGTACATAGTTGTATGTACAAAAATCACAATTTAAGTCATTTGCTGTTTTAAAATTTACACTTTGTATTTTTTATATCCTGCTTCTTTTGACTAATTATGTTATACGGATTCAAATAAGATTAGCCCATATCATACAAACTGCATTTAATGTTCTTAATATTCTTAACATTGTAAGCAATAGTAAATTTTACTTCTAACAGTATTTTTTATAAAGTCTGAGATAATCCTCTCATGCACTGCTCATGCTGCTCACAGAACATGTAGATCTTCCTTGCTCAGTTAAACTGTTCTAGCACCATCTTTATAAGTACATCTCAAGGTGTGTTTCCATGGTTACCTAAAAACATTTTCCAGTGAGCAGTAAAGATGAACTCTCAGAGGAATGGAGCATGTTGACTTGTGAATGGCAGCTGATGGGTGATCCTTGTTATTCTGGCTGCATGTTAAATGAACATTGTGTTGAACCACCCTTATACCAGGAACCAGGCATTTTGGAAGGATGACATGGGAAAGCCACTTGAGTGCTTGCTTTGTCCCAGACAGAAGTATTTCAAGCCAGCTATATCAGTCCTTCCCTCACATGGTTTCCATCCAGGATGGAGCGAGTCTGCTTTCCAGTGGTTTCCAGAAAGCCTGCTGTGACTACTGTGGTAGGTTTTATAAGTACAAATCTCCAAATACATGGCTGAAGAAATGGTACAAAGACGGCTTCCCAGTCATAGAAATGATTGGAACACACTTGGGGAACTGGATGGGAGTTGCTAAATGTTTCATCATTAGGCTCAGTAAAAGATTCCTGCCCAGTGGCCATGTCTTACCCATTTGTGGAACTTGTGACATGAGCAAAAAGCAGTGGCAGTGGAGTGGCATTAGTGATTATGGAGTGGCTAGAAGCCTGAATCTCAAGAGCAGCAAAGTGTCTGCCTGCTTGACACTGGAAGAGAAGCATCCATGAGCAGCTGTCAGGTCAAGGTACAAATGCCATGCAAAGGGTCTGTGCACAAAGTGACAGCCTCAAATGCATCATTAATAGCAAAATGAACAGCAGTACCTGCCTCTTGGGAGGAGTTATAGATTAGGGGCCATAGGACCAAGAGGAAACTGTGTATCAAAAGGATGATTGATTTAGAGATTGAATGAGGGGGGTATGAAGAAATGAGGCTCAGGGAAGAGAGAAAATGCATACTATAGATTCTGATCACTGAGTTCCAGAGTGATGTCAAGTTCTGAGTACACTGTAGCTCTCTTCAGATACACCAGAAGAGGGCATCAAATCCCATTACAGCTGGTTGTGAGCCACCATGCGGTTGCTGGGAATTGGACTCGGGAGCTCTTAACCATGCAGCTATCTCTCCAGCCCATGATGTCAAGTTCTATTGCCAACAATAGATATGTACAGTGGCCAAGGTCAAGGACCAAAGAAAGCTGCTGTATCAGTTATGTCACAGGATGAAGAATCCTAAACCCTGGACCTATAAAAGCACTATATTTATCAAGATGAGGTTTCCAGAATGCTTGGTGTGCATGTGAGCTCGATTCCAATATACTAGGCTCACCTATGAACAGTGACTCTTAAGCCTTCCAGTCTTAATCCCAAATTCTGACAATAGCTGTATCAATAGAGGGCACCACTTGCAGAGACCAGCATAGAAGAACTTTTCCTCACTGACTCAAGATGTCCATTCAGGTAGAAGTCCTCCCCAGCCACGAGTGATGCCAGTGCCCCTTTCTGAAACGCTTTTCTGTTGTTTTATTAAAAAATTGCTCAGAATACCCAAGATACAATTCACAGACCACATGAAGATCAAGAAGGAAGAACAAAGTGTGGGTGCTTCAGTCCTTCTTAGAAAGGGGAACAAAATACTCACAGTAACAAATACGGAGACAAAGTGTGGAGCAGAGACTGAAGGAAAGGCCATCCAGGGACTGCCCTACCTGAGGATCCATCCCATATGCAGCCACTAAACCCAAACAGTATTGTGGATGCCAAGAAGTGCATGCTGACAGGAGCCTGATATAGCTGTCTCCTATAATGAAAGGAAGAAAGAAAGAAAGAAAGAAAGAAAGAAAGAAAGAAAGAAAGAAAGAAAGAAAGAGGGAAGAAAGAAAGAAAGAAAGAAAGAAAGAAAGAAAGAAAGAAAGAAAGAAAGAAAGAAAGAAAGAAAGAAAGAAAAGAAATTGGAACATGGTGCAGTAGTATTGCGCACTCTATTACAAAGGAAGATTGTTAGCTCAGCTCTCCAAAGTAGAATAGCAAAGAGAAACAAAGCAAGAACTTAGGCTGTACTGGCGAGACCACAACTGGACAAATCCTGTAGTGGGAGTCAGTGGAGAAAGAGAAAGGGAACAAGATCCTGGAAACAAATAATGAATCCAACAAGCTTTGCTTTAAAATAGTGAGGTTTGCCTTACCTAGAATTCAGTGCCTGTGAATATACAACCTCATAGATCTCCATCATGGAAGCACAGTGTGGAAAGACAGTGTTCCTTCCCAGAACCCATGTTTGGATACAGCTTCATTTGTTCATTCATTTGGGTCCTTAGATTTGTTTTTTTGATATTTGAGTTCCTGGAAAATGTCAGGCATTTAGTCATTAGAACCAAAGATGTACATTGCATCTTCCCTAGGGGATCATACTTCACATATCCAGGGTCTGTGATCAAAAGAATAGACTTACACAAACATATATCATCCAAGTGACAGATTCCAAAATCTCTTTTATCTGTTCAATGAAAATATTAGTGCAACAATTAGCCAAATACTGGAACATCTGTGTCACTGAAGTATATGCTCATGAGATTTCCCTCTTCCACCTACTGTCACAAGTATGCGAATTGTACTTACACAATTAATGATGCTCTGTCTGCTTGCAGACAGGAGCCTAGCATAACTGTCCTCTGAGAAGCTCCACCTAACAGCTGAGAGAAACAGATGCAGATACTCACAGCAAAACATTAGACAGAGGTCGAGGACTCTTATGGAAGAGTTAGGGGAAGGATTGAAGGTCCAGAAGGTGATAGGAACTGCCATGAAGACCAACAGAGTCAATTAACTTGGACTCCTGGGAGCTATTGCAGACTAAACCACCAACCATAGAACATAGACCAGCTGGAACCCAGCCCCCAACACATATGTAACAGGCACACAGCTCAGTCTCTATGTGGGTCCCCTAGCAACTGGAGCCTGAGCTGTTCTTAAAGCTATATTCTGACTATGGAATCCACTCCCCAACAGGCTGCCTTGCCTGGCCTCAGTGAGAGAGAATGTGCCTAATCCTGCAGAGACTTGATATGCCATAGTAGGGGATACACATGAAAGGCCCACCCTCTCAGAGGAGAAGGTGGAAAGGACAAGGACGGGAAAAGATATATGTGAGAGTGAACCAGAAGGAGACAACATTTGTGATGTAAATAAATGAATAAATCTAAAAACAAACAACATCAAAATAAGTTTAAACTACATCACAAAAAAATGTAGGCAAAACAAAACCACCTAGTAAAAGGTGTGGTGTGGTGGTGGTGGTGGTGGTGTGTGTGTGTGTGTGTGTGTATGTAAAACAAAACAAAACCTCAAAATCTGTCTTTGTATCTATCTACCTTCTATCAGGATTTCTCCCTGTTTAAGCCTGGGATTATTGTCCTCTTGGCCTTCTTTTAAACTGAATCCAGGGTCTTGGGTGACAGCTTGGATGACAGAGTGCTTGCTTTGTTCATGGGACCTTATCCTCAAATTATGCAAAACTCCAAGCAAGAATTAGAATATGAAGACAATAAAAAAACCAAACCAACCAACCATACAAAACAACCCCAAGTATCTACTTTGTATCTAAAGCAAACTTTAAATTGAACTCAGTATAGTACTGAGGCTCATCCTAAACTTACACCAGACTTCCCGTCTAATCATAATCATCCCAAGTGCTGCTCTCATAGGCTTGTGCCACCATGCCAACTCCAATGTAACAGTGTAGTCATGAGTCCTGATAGATTCTAAATAAGTTAAAGTAGTATTTTAAGGATTGACTAGATTTCATAATGCCTAATAACTAGTATTTATTAAACCTGTAGACTGTTGCCTCAATTCTGAGTCTGAAACTATTCATTTTTATCACAATTCACAGCCCAAACTGCCCTGCAGTCCCTCAAAGAGAACAGATAACACAAGCAAACACAATGGGAGCCTAGACAGTATTAATCTTAATTGTCTCTACACAAGTTACTCTTGAGGAACAAGGTCAAAAGTATGTTATTTAACCCTTATCAGTTAGGACAAGACAGTAAATGCATGCCTTTGAAATTTCTGTTGTTTTTGGTAATTCTTTGAGAATATCATGCAATATATTTTGATCATATTCATCTTTGTTCACTCAATTCCCCCTAGAAATATTTCCTCTTCTCTACCCACTTGTGTCTTCCTACCTTCCTTCCCTCCCTCTCTCCCTCCCTCCCTCCCTCCCTCCCTCCCTCCCTCCTTCCTTCTTTCCTTCCTTCCTTCCTTCCTTCCTTCCTTCCTTCCTTCCTTCCTTTCTTCCTTTCTTATTTATCTAGTTGAGTTTGCAGTGCCCAAATGCTCTTGGATATATGACCATCACTGGAACTTGGTCAACCCATCAGGGGACACAAGATTGAAAAAAACTAACTCCCTGTCTCCCAGCAGCTTTTAATTGTCAAGAACTGCTTCACTAATTTTTGGGAAGACTCATTGTTACCAGTACCCCTCCTCACTGGGATTGTGTCTGGTTTGACCTTGTGCAGGCCTTGTGCATGCTACCACGACTGTTCTGAATTCATATATGCAACTGTCCTGATGTGTCCTAAAACAGTTTTCCTGTAGTCCTTCACTTCCTCTTTCTCTTACTATCTTCCTGATTCCTTCCATACAATGATATCCAAGTCTTTGGAGGTAGAAGTGGGGCATCCATGTATCCTGAAAATGAAGCCAAACTACGTGAAAGAGAAACACAGGGGGAAAGATTCCATACCACAGGGGGAAAGGAGCACAGATTCCATACATTCCCAAATCTGGTTAAGAACTTAGTTCTCCATTTTCATCTAGTTCCACACCTTCGCAATCATGCAGACATTTAATGTATTCTTTGTAAACTGTAATTATTCTGTAAGAATCAGAAATGCTAACAAAGAGACCTAAAATAATTAAAGGGAACATGTTATTTGACATGCAGAAGTGCTTTACATTTGTCCCACTAGGCTGTGTGCTTCGTTATGATTAAAAATGTCAAACAATATTTTGCCTGTTGGGAATATAGTGTTTGCCTCTGTTTTTCTCCATCTTGCTCAAAGCTCAGTGTTGCATAATATATGAGGTACAGCAGCCCTCGGTTGTTGTTTTTGAAAATTGCAAACTATGAACCCCATGGTAGCATTTTGCTAAATGATCTTGCAATACCGCTTTTTAAACATTTTTAGAATAAGAGGACATGATGAGAAAGTATTTTGGAAGATGTCTGTTCTCTTGCATCCAACCTTCAGGACTAAAAATAACCTGACATCATTGATGAAGTGAATAATGGTAATTTTCTGCCTAACGAATTCATGAGCTTTTCTTTCATCTTGCTGATGCAGTTTTCAACCCAGTCCATTAGTTGAATAATAAATACCATATTCTCCTCCTCCCTTCTCCCCAACTCCCCACAGGTACCCTCCTGCATTGAGCAATTAGGGCTTATAGAGCAAGATCTCATTAGTGAAATTGTGGCTATTGTATTAAGACCCACTTTCTCACTGGCCTTACTGTGTGGTTCCTGTGTGATTGAGTTAACCTGTCATATGTTTGTCATATGCTAAAGCTTCTGGAGAAATAATTCCTTTTTAATAGAATATTTAAGAACACACATTTAAAAGAGAATTTGCTATCCCTGAAAAACAAACAAGCAAACAAACAAATAAAACAAAACAAAAAACAAAGGTTCTGGGGACACTGAAGTTTTTAAAATAAAGTTTCAAATATATATAGATTATTCAGTGGCTCATCAGAAAATAGACTAGAATCATAATTGGCTTTTCTGCAGCAGAGACAGGGTGACTCTGACGGTTTAATGAAATATATTTGCCCACAGCATATATTCACTATGTGTTTGGTGTTGAGTTTATGCAGTGGAAGATTTATCATGACCCCAGAGAAGAGAATTAGAATATAATTTCCTTAAGGAGAGGATTAATTATATCAGGGAAATTATAAGAAACAAAGAATATTAAGGGTTTACTCTCATACCTGTGACTGGGAAAAGGGAGCGATTACAGCACACCTCCTAGAATGGCTGTAATTAAGACAAAGATATATTCGTGAGGGGGCTGAAGAGATGACTCAGTGGATAAAGAAAAGTTCCCCTTGCAAGTACATAGACCTGAACTCAAATCTCTGGGACACATATAAAATGTGGGCATCAGTATGAATGCATGTAAGCCTACTGCCAAACAGAGAGACTCTTAGGGATTCTTAGCCACTAGCTTACCCATGAAAAACCTTACCTCACCAAAATACAGTGGAAAGTGATAAAGGGGGCATGGAGTATCCTACACTGGCCTATGCACACATCCAACACAAACACACACAAACACACACACACACACACACACACATACACACACACACACACTCTACACTTAAATATACTACCCACAAGTATAACTTACACACAGAGAGACAGACACACATACACCAAGTAAGAATTAAAAGAATGGAGATGAATATGAAAGCAAAACACTGAAGTCATATACATTATTTATAGGATTATAAAACAATGTAGCCACTATAGAATATATTTTGGTAATTACTCAAATTTTAACTGGGTGGGTGGGGATGTAATCCAGCATTCTACATGCAGGTATATACAGAAAACAAGTGAAAATATCTGTCCAAATTGAAAAAAAAAAGTCTTGCAAAGTTCATAGGGCATTGTTTATAGTAATGCAAAGTAAATATAACCCAGATGTTTATCAACTGATATATGTATAAAATCTAAGACATAAGCCCTTGATAGAATATAATTTGGGCACATTAGTAGGAGCCCTAGCTCCTACTAATCCGTGGCACTAGGTTCTACGACTTTGTGAAAATGTTCTAAGATTTTATGAAATCTCCTCTCCTATGAACTGGTACTCATGATAAAATTGTATTTCTAAAGTTATCACATCAGGAGATTAAAAACAATAATAACAAAATAACTTTAGTAATACATTGCAATCAAAGAATGTCAGCATTGTGCCTCTCAATTCTACCTCTTACGATGAAGGGAATGCATGTACAAGGCAGGAATTATAACATAGCATTACACAATTTTGGAGGCAGTTTAAACATTTTCTGCTCAGAACACTGTTCACTTAAGAATGAGTAAGCATCAGCACAAAGGTCCACAGCACAATAGTTTGTGACTAGTAAATCGCAGCAGACACACGGTAGCCCTTCATCATCAGGGAGAAAGTCTGTCCAACTAAAGCTGGGGCGGCCAGTATTAAGTAGAAAGGGGTTGTGTGCTTCATTTTCTCACCTGGATATTAATTTTATCCATTTGATATCAGGAACCCAATTAGTTTCTATTTTTATTGTTTATATAAATTATAGAATTATATTAAGTTTCACCATACAACTTAAGAACATTTCTGACACAACAACTTACTGAATATCTTCCTTCACTCATTGTATTAAATTATTGTGTATTCTTTTATTCTGCAGACATTAACTGATTTTATATGTTTATTTGCAACATTAAAAGAGCTTCGTAAAAGATCAGCATTTTTTCTTTAGGTTGAAGTTTGTTGAATGTTGCTCAAATTGTTCAAATCTAAAACCAACAACACACACACACACACACACACACACACACACACATACACCACTAATAGAACAAAAACAAAATAAACAAATGATTCAAAAGAAAACATTTTGTGAGGAAAAAGTCTTATCTTTATTAAATATAATTGTGTGTGTGTGTGTGTGTGTGTGTGAGAGAGAGAGAGAGAGAGACAGACAGACAGACAGACAGACAGACAGACACAGAGAGACAGAGACAGAGAGAGACAGAGAGAGAGAGAAGGGAGACCCTGTGTGTGTATGTGTGTATATGTGTGTGTTCATGTGTATGACTATATGTGTGTGGCTATATGTGTGACTATGCGTGTGACTGTGTGACTGTATGTGACTGTGTGTGACTGTATGTGTGACTATCTGTGTGATTGTATGACTGTGTATGTGTGCATGTGTGTGTGAGTGATTATGCATGTGACTGTGTGTGTGAGTGATTGTGTGTGATTGTGTGTGGGTGTACGTGTATGTGCAACTTATTACTTTTCATCATCACACAAAGTTACAAATTATGCCATATGTAGACTACATTGCAATCTGATTTTATCAGGAAATTTGTTATCACCTGGAATATCCCTGCCACCTTAGTTCTAATACCAAGATGCATTTCCTTAAAGAACAAGAACGCCGCATCCCTTAGCTTATATCAGTAAAAGGCAAAGGGCAGAGTGCCACTGCAATCCTGTTAAGAGCTCAATTTTCAGTACTATTTCAACTGGTACCAAATAGGAGAAAAAGATTGCTTCACATGGCTAGTACATTTGCAATATCCTCAAAATACAAATTGGTGTGCTTCTGACTCCCTAGCTTCTCTCCCGCTGGTGAATCTTGGGCTCTTCTATCCCATTCTAACTCATGCAAAGCATTTGAGTCCCCATTGTCCACAGTATAATAAAATCCAGCATGAGAACAATATTTCCATTGCTTCTGAAGGCAAATCAACTTCCCTTCCAAGTAACACTTTTGCTGAGGTGTTTTCAGGAGGACAAGTAATTATGATAGTTCCAGTGTTATTTTCTCAAACTGAGCCCTTATCTGAAGGGAGATAACTAAGTGGCAAGACACCCCTGTGTGATAAAACAGTGAGCATAAAATGCTACAGAGAGCAATGCAGAGAAACAGAATAGAAACTGGGAACTCAGATCAGAAATAGACATGGGAATATCTGACTGAGCACCTTGTTCCCTTACTATATTCTAGTTTTAGCTTTGTCTATGAGGAATACAAATATATGAAGAAAGAATGTTTGAATCCTGATTTGTCATACCTTGAACTATTTCTTTAGTTGAGTTATCGAATTTCTTAGAGATTTCATTCCTTGTTTATAACAGTGGGCATCCAGCTTTTAGATGGTAACTTTAGCTGAGCAAGTGTCCTTGTGGACATGCATTTGTGGTATGGTGCATGATCAGGTATAGAGGGAGCCATGAAGAGAGGGCTAAAAGGATGAAACTAAAATCTACAGGGGTAGGGCAGAGACCTGAGGTGGGGGAGAATCCAGGAAGTCTGTGATGGTTAATCTAGCTGAGACTCCTGGCAGTGGGGGATATGAAGCTTCAAGTGGCTGCCTTCTGTAACCAGGCAGGACTCAGTGGAGGACATGAGGGTGAAGAACACCAACTCACCCACAAAACCTTCAACCCAAAATGCATTCAACATATAAGAAGAAGTGTAGAAACCAAGATGGAGCAGAGTCTGAGGGAATGGCCAACCAGTGACTATCCTATGGGCAAGAACTAATCCTTCACACTATTAATGATGCTCTGTTATGCTTATAGACAGGAGCCTAGCACAACTGTCCTCTGAGAGGCTCTACCCAGCAGCTGACCTAAACAGATGTAGACAGATGCAGAGAACTACAGCCAAATATTAGATATAGCTCTGAGAGTCATATGGAAGAGTTGGGGAGAAGAATTGAGGGACCTTGAGGGAATAGGGAGTCCACAAGAGGATCAACAGAGTCAACTAAGTTAGACCCTTTGTGGCTCTCAGAGACTGAACCACCAACCAAAGAGCATACATGGGCTGGACCGACTCCCTCCCACAGCACATGTGTAGTCTATGTGCAGCTTGGTCTTCATGCAGGTCCCCCAACAACTGTCCTTGACTCTTGTTGCCTGACTGTGTATCTCTGTCTCTTAACTGGGCTGCCTTGTCTGGCCTCAGTGGGAGATGATATTCCTAGTCCTGCAGGGACTTGACAAGCCAGGGTGGGTCCATACCCAGAGGGGCTTCCCCTTTCTCAGAGAAGAAGGGGATGGGGCTAAGGGGAGAGGATCTATGTGAGGTAGGGATTGAGAGGAGAGGGGAATGCTGTTATTGGTATGTAAAGTGAATAAATAAAAATAAATAAATAATAAAAATATTAATTTTAAAGATACATATAAAGGAAAAGGTAATATAGAATAATCAATAAATAGCCCCTGCTAGTGCATTTGTTTTCCCACAAGTATACACTAGCACACATTAAGTTGTGAAGTTTTATGTTATTTTATTTTGCCTAAAATGTCTTTATCCATTTTTGGTATAGTTATATATGTATTGAATTTTTAGCAAATACTTATTAAATGTCTGTTTCATGAGACATGTTTCATTGAGAGGTGAGAAAGACATTTAGTCTCCAAGAAGTTTCATTGAGGTCTGAAGAGTGTTATCAGTCCAATAGTTACCAGAAAAGGTACAGAGGAGCAAGTGAGAGATGCTCCTATCTGAGGGGGAGCACTCGGAGCATGACCCCTGGTCTGAGGCTTATAGAAGACGCTTCTCCAGGGAAACATGCAGCTAGATTGAGTTGTTTGAATGAGAGTGTTTGCATGGTCTCCTATGTTTGAGTGCTTGGTCCAAAGCTGGTGGAACTGTTTAAAAGGAAGGATCAAAAGGTATGATCTTGTTGAGGAGGTGTGTCACTGGGTTTGGACTTAGAAATTTCAAAAGTCCATACCACTCCCAGTTAGCTCTCTGCCTGTAGACCACATGTAAGCTCTTAGACACAGCTCTAATATTGTGCCTGTGGTTTTTTTTTGCCATTATGACCGTGGTCTCCTCTACTCTATGAAACTGTGAGCCTCAAATTCAATGTTTTCTTTTACAACTTGTCAATGGTGCTTTATCATAGTAATAGAAAATAATTAAGACACTAAAATATATACTTTGTTTTTTTCTTTGTTTTCAAAGGAAGACCAAGTTGGTTCTACCATAGAATACTGGAGCAATCCAGGCAAAGGATATAGAAAAATCTCTCATCCTGGTCCCATGATTTTCTAATACAGTGGTGACAAGTTGATTTCATAGTATTTTTCTCAGTTTCATGACCTCATCCACTTCTTTTTACAATTAGGCTATTTTAATTCATTTTTAAATGTATACTTTAATTCATTTTAAACTTATATTCAGTGAAACCAAAGGTTAAGTTAATACTTTTCATGGTTATGTATAACTTTTAAAGAATAAAAACAAAGAAAATACTCAACCACAAAACCATAAAAATGAAATATAAAATGTACCAAAATGCCACAGGCCGGCCGATCTGGGCCTCCCTCAACCCGTGGGAGAAACAAGGTCCTAGTCAGGTCGACGAGGCATAGGCGAAGAGTGACAAACAGAGCTGACACAAGAGTGTGTGAATCTGAATGTATTTCTTAAAAATGGCATCAGACTTTTACAGTCATTGCAAAGAGAAATGAAAATTCTGGCAGCTCAGTACTCGAGGTACATCTGAGGCCATCTAAAATACACTGGGTCTAAAAATACAGTCATCTCCTCTGGACTGGTGCAGCATCCCCGGGCTCCAAGCACGCTCGGCATGGGCCCGGCTGGAGTCTTGCGGGGCTGCAGGTGAGCCAGTCAGGAGGATAGAGGCTCGAATCTTGAATGCTGACTTTAGAATGCAGACTCTAGAATGCTGAATGCTCAAATCTCAGACTGCTCAATCTCTCGAATCTCGACTGGCGCTGCACCCCCTAGGCCCAAGCGGTCTGGGCCAGGGGAGCTGTGGACTGCATGAATCTAAGTCCTAGCCCATCTAAGTTCTAGTTCTAGTCAGAGTGTGAGGGAGTCCAAGCTGCTCAATGCGGACTCCTCTATCTGGAATGCTGCTACTCAACACTTTCTCTCACACACACACTCAGCTCAAGGTCCTGCCCATCCTAGGTAAAAGGCCCACTATGCTAATCTTCTGGGCTAGTAGAGTGTCTCTTGCTAATTTCTAGGAGTGGTTCAGTTGCAGTACTTAACTGAGAATGAGGATTCTACTTGACCTTGCCCTGGGATAAATCTCCCATTCTGTAAGCTTCAATGCTGTATTCCCTTCCTTATTTCCCTAACAATGCCAGAGGCAATTAGTCTGGGTGGATAACATTCCTTCTGGAACTTCCAAGGCAGGGTTTGGCTAGGAAGTTGGAACTTTGGTAAAAGATCAGAAAGAAATGTCCGATTTTCTCTCTAGCTGTCATATTTTGGTGGGCATCTAGCACAAGAGTACGAGGACATATCTGGCTACCTCTGAGTTAGGGGGTGCCAGGCGACAATGCGGGTGCAGGAGACTGGCTTTCTTTAAGCTTACGCCTCAGATACTGCGGTCACACAAGGTCTGTGTAGCACCAAAACACACTAAAACAAAACAAAATGTCCTCACACAAGAAGGGGAAAATGGAGTTTGTTGTGTACTGCCTGTAGTTGGTATGCACTGTGAAATGCCACTGAAGAAAACAGACCCTTTTTAACCATGTTTGGCTCATCCTGTTTTTTGTATCTAAGTGTTAGTTGTGGCTTCTACATGCCAACATTATTCTTTGGCAATGAGAATTTGTTGGGGAGAATGTGTTCCACCTGAGCAATTGTCTTAGATAATCAGAATAAAAAAATTATATCCAGATGCCCTAGCTATGTGGTTTGTCACTCCCGTTCTCTGAACAGCAGAAGTTAATCTCCTATGGAATACTCCCTACTCAGGGAGTAAATGCATGTGCTCATGAAAACATCTATTGGCCTTACAACAGCTTGGAATCTTTTAAACATATTATACTACATGGTTTGATAGTCTTCTTAAAAATTAGTGTGCTATCCAAAAGCATGAAATAAATGCAATGCTGTTAAGGCTCAGGGGCATAGAATTCAATGCTGTATTATAAATGAAAAGGATAAGAATGTGAAAATGTCCCATTGTTTCACACCAATGATAAGGTTAAAAATTGTGTGATTCAATAACAAAAAAATGCTTGATTCAATAACAAATTTAAGTGAGCTCCAAAACCTATGGAAGCAGATACTTGAAGGGTGCAGCTTGTAAATGAGCATCGGTGAGCATGAGTGTGACTTGTAACGTGCCCAGGCAATGGAGGTAGTTGATACACATTTGAGCATATGTACTAAGTTGGTTTTGTGTTCTCCCAAAGGTCTATTCAGCCAGTTTCCATTTTCTACATTCTCTTAATATTTCACGCAAACAAATGGACATGAACTGTTTTATTAAATATCTAATCTCAATAAATAGTGTTTCTATCTGCCTTAGATCATTTAGTTCACAGATAAAAGACAAAATCCCTTATATTTATGATAAGCCCTTAAGGCACTAGAGCTGTGCAGATATCTACTCTCTAAGCTATTAGCATAGCTACGTCTATGTTCCTATCAATAGCCCTGAGTTATAACTTGTCATGTTCCATCTGGGCCACTCCTAACTCCAACTGGTCAGCCCTCTTTGCCATCTCTCATGATCTCTTACTGCATGGCATCTTCTCCTCTCTTCACCTTCTCTGTCTTTCCCACAGTGTACAATCCTCAGCTCAAGTTCAACCTTTATCCCTGTACTGCCTAAGTCCAGGCTCTAGCCTTTTATTGATGATTTAAATTGTAGAGAAGGTTCATATAGCATCCTTTTGTGTATATGAGGTTTTACTCATTGGGGGCAATCACATCTTGAGAAACAATACTTAGCATTAGAATATAAGCAGCTTCATACAACCCATTGTATTGAACAGAGCTAAAACTTTTACTATTTTGTACACTGATTACTAACATAGCAATGACTTGACAAAAACCACATTTTATTACTATTATTATTATTATTACATTTTATTATTATTTTATGTGTATGAGTGGTTTGCAAACACTTGTGTCTGTGCACCACTTGCCTGTTTGCTGAGCACACACACACACACACACACACACACACACACATACACACGAATAGAGCTTGATGTCCCCAGGATATGGAATTACAGACTGTTGTGGAGCCCCACGTGTGTACTGCGAACTAAACCCAAATCTTCTGGAAAGCACCAGAGTCTTTGCTGATGCACTCTTCCCACTAAAACACTCCCTGTTTCAGCACTTAGATTGTAAAAATGATTGTACAAATTTCATCTTCAGAACCTACACATGTACACATTACTTTGAATGGGCTGATAAACAGTCTAAGGAGAACCTAATGATTTCATTGAGTTAACCAATACTCTATATGAAAATCAACATTTCTTATTTTCTTTTCAACTAGTGAATGGAGTAGCATTAATAAATTAATGGATTAATGCTTAGCTGAGTTTATTTGGAGAAAATTATTAGAGAGTAGATGATTAATTGACCACAACAGCATGTATTTAGGATTTTAAACAATTTTATTTCCTAATGTGATTTTATTAAATATTAGGTGAAATCTTCTCACTCTCAAGCCACACTATACCATTAAATGGAGCATGATTTGATGAGAATTATGCCAGGTCATAACTATCCTGGTCATTGCATTTCCCCTCAATAACTCAAAAACAACTCAACATCCATGTGAATGAAGTGAACAATAAGTCACAATAATAAGGATAAGGATAAGGAGGAGTAAGAAGAGGAGGAGGAAGAGGAGGA
>JADRCD010174140.1:26767-44686 GCA_019843815.1 Montemys delectorum | reverse complement strand
AAAAAAAAAAAAAAAAAAAAAAAAAAAAGGCATGCCTAGGAAGACATTTTAATTACCAGCATCAAATGTGACAGATTCTCCTAAGAAGCATATGGGCCAATGTAGCTAAAACATGGAGTTCGGACAAGAAAGACCAAAGCAGAGACCATAGACTCCATAATGATGTTAGAATATTGCACGCTAATTTGGCCGGCAGATTGATCAAATGCATGGTCTCTGTTGCTAGGACTCCTCAGCTGCCCCAGACTCACAGGTTGAGGGTAGACTAGCCCAGACAACCAGCGTGCAGGAAGTGGGGAAGCTAAACCAGATATTCCCGAGCCAGCAGGTATCCAGCAGTGCACAGCTGCTTATGCTGTGACTCGTTCCCTTCAGTTAGAATAGGAATATGTCTAATTAGGCTGATTTATTGCACTACTCGGCCTCCATCCGATAGGCTCTATTTTACCATTATTTATGACTTGCTGAGTCCTGGCAGTGAGCTCTGGATGAAAGAAGGTACAGTCAGGGTCTGAGGAGGGTCCAAGGTAAGGTAGGGAAAACCTCAAAGCTCCCTCAGTTGGTGAAAGGGTAGATGGACCATGAGGGAGGTGGTGACATCTCTAAGGTGTGTTTAGCTGCTTGACATTCCCAGCATTCTTTCCACATCTCAGTCCCACTCCCTTCCCAGTCTCCTTCTGTTTCCCTTCCTGAGGATTGTCTCCCCCAGCTCCAAGCCTTTCATTTGGTCACATTTGATTGTATCAAGCCTGTCCACTCATCTCTGTGTATTGGTTTATAGACCCTGACATATCATTTTATTTATTTTATTTTTTTTTATGAACACCTGCAGGAAAGAGAAGTGTGAACAGGGAGAAAGAGGAAAGACCTTTTACTCTCATGAAGAGGACTGGAAGTTTCTTGTAGTCTGCTTTCTTTGGCTTGCAGGGTGGGGTGGGGTATACTGAAAGACAAGGGTATCATGCCTGGCTGCACCAAGGTCCAAAGTGGGGGTCTGAATAGAAGCCTTAGGTAGCCCCGTAGTCCCCTCTTCAAGGACAGATGTTCACAATACCTGAGGAGGCCCATGGTGTTCACATTCCTTTCCAGAGATCTGAAAGAGCTGAAGCAGGGAAGCTAAGCCAATAGTCTAGAATCATCTTTAGCACATGCAATGTCACAGACTAAGCAGAGTAGTTACTAACTATTCTTGCTTCCCCAAGGTTCTGGTTTTGTAGGAAGGATCTGAGGGTTTCCTGGACAGAAAGACGTCCCCCCTACTTTCTTACTGGGTGGTTTTAAGGTGTGGAAGCAGCCAGATTGCTGGGAAAATTGTGGGTGGGCTGAGGGCCAAGGATAATGAAGGTCTCATTGGGTCAGCATTTTGTTTGAGCCTCTACCCTGATTCCTCCATTGACACCCAGCCTTCAGATCCCATTGTCCTCAAGCCAGGAGGGCTGGCTTATAATACAACCATCGTTTATGCTTACAGGAGAAGCAGAAAGCCAAGCAATCCCATCCCCCAGAGCTCTACAGGGAAGGCCAGGATGTGGAGGGCAGACAGACAGAAGACTGGGCTAATCTTGGAGTTGGGTCTTCCAGCTCAGAGCTCACATCTTAGCTGGAGGCTGGAGGAAACAGCTGGATCCTATGATGAGAAAAGAAGGAATGGGAAATTCAATGTTGGATGCCTAGGGAAAAGGGAAACTGACCTCCCACAGTGTAATGGTCCAGATCCAGACCGACTGGACATCATTCAATAGCCTGACCCAGACGCTGTAGTTTTCCATGGGTGGGGAAGGGTACAGAGGGAGCTGTTGGCTCTTAGGAACTTGACCTAGTAGCTGAGAGCCTGAGAGAGCCTGAGAATTTGCTTAGCTTGCTAGGCAGGGTCTGCTGTTCCTGGTCAACCTGTAGAGGTGAATGCTTGCACAGCTGTCAGGAGATGTGAGTTCATCCATTCACAGAAAGGCCGTTTGATTGTTTGGTAAGTCTGAAGGACGGGGTATATTAGCTACTTTTCCTGTTGCTATTATAAAATATCTGACAAATGCAACTTAAGGAAAGAGAATCTTATTTGATTTACAATTCAAGGGAGATTTTTCAAGTATGGCTGAGAAGGCACAGAAGCATATGTTGGATTCAGCTATCACTTTGTCCCAACAGTCAGGAAGAAGAGAGGGCAGGAAATGGGATAAGCTATCTATTGTTAAACCCAGCCTTTCACGATCCAATTTATCTAGCAATGATCTACTTCCTAAAGGCTCCATAATTGTTCTAAACAGTGCAACTAGCTGGGAACCAATCATTCGAACATGTGAGCCTATGGAGAATATTTCACATTCAATACAAAACACAGGGCAAGGTCACGGTCAACTGTTGTTAAAGCATCTTCAATCATGGGCCATCTGGAGGAGCTAGGGCTGAGGTCAGAGAACAGTAGACTCTTATTCATTCTTGGTGTCTGCACTGAATATCAGTCCACTCTGTTTCTCTCTGCTCCATGTTGACAGGTCTACCAAGAGATAGGAGAGGATCAGAAAAGGAGAGGAAGGTTCAAAATGTGTTTTATATTTTAATGTGGCATAAACTTTTGATACTTCTTTAAAATACAACCATCAATCAAATCCAAGAAGAGTATCTGGTTAAGATCATTGCCTCTTCAATTTGCTGTCTCTTATATAACCATCTCTCATGGAGTAGAAGGCAATAAAAAGACTCTGAATGTGATCCATCTCTGGGCTATGTCTTTAAGTATTTTTTTTTTTAACCTATGGCCTATACATTCATATACAGCTGAAAGGTGAAACATATCTTTGACAAAGCTATGCTTACTCTTATGGCCTATGATGAATTATGATGCATTCTACTTTGTCATATTTTATATTCTTTTTCAAAGTCCTAATTGTCTGGATACATTGGCTTAGAAACCACAGTGGCCTCAAAAGCTTCCCATAGGGTGGCTTTACTTTCAGTGTAGCTGACACCAGTTACAGCCAGGTCTTCACTGTTGTCCATTCAACATTGACCAAGAAGATTGTGGGAGCAAGAATTAAAATTCAGATTATTAGTAAAACGTCACTCTGTAGAAGTAATGTTTATTTGCTTGATATAATTGTCATCTCAGAGGCTTACTGCCACTGTCTGCTAACCTAGGCCTCATGCTGGAAGTTTCCAGCCTTCACACCATCTTATTTTGGTCTAGAATGTTTTCAACTTCTGCTTATTTACTACTGAGTAAGCTCACCCTTTCTAGCTCTTTCTGAACACTGGCTAGATGGTCAACCCAGCTATTATGGTTTAAACTCCTTTCCAACCTGACTAATTGAATCTGCCTTCTCCCATGGCCTCTGACTTTTTGCTCTGCTTGGCCCTAAAGTAACTCTGGCAAACTGTTCTAATCTGGCTCCTCATTTTCTGGCTCATTGTGTCTAGCTTGTTCTCTGCAACCTGTCTCTATACAACTGTCCCAGTAAAACTGCCTCCTTCTCGTCTTCTTCTCTCTGCACTGCCTCTCAAGGAGCTTCTCTTTCCTCTCTCTTATAGTGGGAGTTGGACATAGCCTATTCTGTCAAACCTTTCTCTGATTTGTTACTTTGTCTGCCACTCAATTAGATATCACTTTCAAACATGGATGCTTCCTTCTATAAACTACCTTTACCTTCATTATTTAGGATTAAAGGTATGTACTAAGGCTGAGCCACACCACAAAGAGAAACAGCTTTTTTTCAGTAAATAACAATCTTGGGGTTCACAGTGGGATCAAATATCCTGCAATACTACTGCATAGTGAGGCAACATAGAGGATTAACTTGGTGAAATTTAATGGTGAATTTCTTTTCAGTCAGCTTGCCTTTCACATTTCTTCATACTGTTCCTGGTTCCTGAAATGCCCTGACAGCTTCTCTATCCCCAAACTGTCCAACTCTCAAAGCTTGCTTTTTCCAGGATTCTGCTCTGTCTTTGTCTTTTCAGGGCTTTAAAACAACATTTAACCCTTTCACTTATTTGGCTTGTCAGCATGCATAGGCAGCCAAACTCGAATCCCTAAATGTTGTGTATTTTCTGTAGTTAATCTCTGAGAGAAACTGCCTAGATTTACATACTATATGTAGCCATGTTTGTGAAAGGGTCTTCTGGTCCCTGGCAACTGACCAACTCTTGGATAATCAAAGTCTTTCTTATTCTTAGTTCCAAAATAATCTGAAGCCTGTCTACATGCTCACTGTGGGTCCATGACACCAGTCTTTATAATCTATGCCTGGGTTGGCCTGATGCCTATTTTTTCCATACAGTCTTGATTTATGCCTCTTGTGCAAATGTAAAACCTCTCACTGGCCCTGATGGTTTGGTTACCCTGGCCTGCATTATCTAGAGTCAGCTTTAGTTTCTCTTACTATTACATACCTATGTGATATGGCATATAAATGAACTTCATGTGCACCAGCTCTTCTATTTTCAAATGAACTATTCTATCATTAAAATGATCCCTCCTTCAATGTGCTATCATGAGCTCCTTTTCATCTGAGCCAGACCTGGGAGTTGGCCAGCCTCTTTCCTTTTCTTTATTAACCCATATATCAATTTCTTAAGTAATCTAAGTACCTACCAATGATTGAGCATTGTGCTAATTGCTGGATGTTGTGTAGTGAGACAAATAGTCTTGTTTTCTTTGAATTTATATTCCAGCATAATAAACACCCACATATACAGTTGCAGATGGAGATAAGGATGATGAAGGAAATGTGCCAGCTCTCTGCCTGTGAGTGTACGTACATTTTACACTGAACACTCCAGGAGGGCCTCTCTGAGGGATTAATGTGAAGCACAGATATGAAGGTTCTGAAGAAGTCAGTGACTGAAAGGATTCCAGCAGCAAACCTTCAAAGGAGCCATTTACACTTTAGGGTTGTCATTCTGGAAAGCAAGTGGGCAGTGGTTTGTTAGGGAAAACAGCAATGCAGGGTCTTAGTATTCTATAAGCAATAGTTAATGGTCATTTCCACAACAATAGACAGACCAAGGGCCTATTTGGGTGGTGAAAATCAATAAGGCTTGGCAATTATTGGATTCTGTGACTGGATCCTGTGTAGAGGAGGGGCTGGTGGTTAGAGTGAGATGGATCCTACCCTAGCATCAGGTGAATGACTTCAGAAAGAGGTGAGCAGTAGAGCCATCAATTAAGTTAGGGAAAAGAAGGTGAGCAAGGTAATCTCATGGGGCAGCTGCAGACACATGAAGATGTTGGATGCCAGCTCCATGGGCACACGCAGAGCTTCTTCGTCTGATGCACCACTGTGGCCATCATGAAGTTCTTAAGAATTTGCTCTTTGAATGTGTGCTTTGTGAGTGAAGTCTGACTGGACATTGAAGTGTGACAATGAGCAGAATAGTGTGCCTATGCTTCCTTAGGGCTTTGTCACCTCATTTCATACACTTGTAATGGACTCAAATAATAAATCCTGGGAGATGCGTAATACACAAACTGAGTAGATGCTGTGTCTATAACTGACTAGACTAGAGCACTGATAACCCCAAGAGGCCATGTTCCCAGTTCAGTGGGACACAAGAAAGTAGGTGAAGGTCTCTGAATAACAAACTATGCATCTTATTTTATTCTTCCTTGGACCATAAATGAAGGACCATAAATGAAGGAGGAAGCGAAGTAGAGAGAAGCCTGACACTCCTCTCATTCACCACTAACCTGTGATCCTAGTAGTTGGGGGACTAGAAGCATGAGGATCAAGAGTTCAAGGACAACCTGGGTCAGATGAGACCCTGTTCCAATCAATCAATCAATCAATCAATCAACCAATCAAACAAACATAGTGAAGAAACAAAATAAAATAACTGATGAAATCCATGGCAAAATGTCTACTGTTGTAGGACAACTGAAATATACATATAGACATAGATCCTTTACACATACTCATATATATCTACATATAAGAGCCAAGCATTAAGAATTGTGTCATTTTGATGATTCTGTGTATGAGTTGAATTCTGTCATATCTGAAACTGACATTGTGCTATACAAAAATGAGTGGTAAAATCCAGGCTAGTGGTTAATATTTTTCCCTCATTTTTCTTTACATACAATGGCATTGAGTAGCAAATAGTAAGAGGGAAAGCTGTAGAGGAACCGTCAGAGGAAAGGACAAGCCTCACCTGTTAATTCCTTTAATGTCATTTCCTCCCAATATTTTAATAAGAGGCTCTACACCTTCATTTTGCTCTAGACCCTTCTAATTACAGAGCGTGTCCTGGGGCGCTACAAGGAACTAGACTAGGAACTAAACCCCAAGTCTTACAACTTGAACCATGGTTTCTGATGTTTTCTCCTGTGCTCTTCAGTTCCCCCACTCTGAGGTACCTCTTCCACCTTGGTCTTTAAGGAGGACTGGCAAGTCCAGAAAGCGTAGAGATGACTCAAGAAGAAGCCTCAGAGGCGAGAACTGAAGGCCCAGGGAGAGACCAGAGAGATAGGAGATGGGCAGAAGACCTCAGGGGGACATTTCCTGGAGGCCTGGGAGTCATATCCAAGTGACACAACATGTAACCTTGTCTCATGTGTAATGAGAGGACGCTAGTCCTTGTTGACTATTAGTGCTGAGGAAGAAAGCCCACAAATGCTACCTGGCCAGAAAAATAGAAAGAATGGATGTCACTTATGATAATGTCAGTGGAGACATGGTCTACAGGACTGTACTACTCACTGTCTACTGGGACTGGCTTCATGGTCAGGACTTTAGGGCCTTGGTAGAGTATCTGGGTACCCCTAAACCTACCCTGGCCTAGCCAGTAGCCCAACCCTCAGAGACCTCACCATTTTCTATGATCACTACACTGTCAGCCAGATAATGTCAAGAGGCAAAGGATTAGTTCTCTGTAAGTGTCCTGGAGTGGGACAGAGCCTGCGGAGGCAGAAATAATACCAGGGATGTTGCCAAGACTGATCTACTCCTTCCTTTGCAGTTGGACTGTGGCCATGTGATCAGATTCAGGCTAATGAAACATGACAAGGAATGGTCTAATCATGCTTGCTAGGTTGACTGGTGTCTAAGGCTCAGTGTAGAAAGCCAGACTTCTATAGTATTGTGTAAACTAACCTGGGGACTCTCCTGTAAACGTTTTCCCAGGATGTACCAGGGAATTGGCCTTTGGACAATGGCTAATCTAGAGGGGGCAGAGTGCACATTTTTCAGAGGCTTACCTCAGGGCAGGTAAGATGTTTGTGGCCAACTGTCTCAAAACAGTGATACAAAATGAATCCACCTGCTCTCATGGTTTTGTATGGTCCCTTTGTGTTGATGTGAAGCTTGGCTATATGACATGCTCTGGCCAATTAGGCACCTAGGATATATTCAGAGGTTAAGTGCTTATGCCCCGGGGCTTGCTCTCAGGGCACTCAGCCTTCCCAGGTCTCTCAGGCAAATACAATCTACCTGCAGCTGTGAGAGGGAGCCCAGGTGACAGCAGCAGAGGAACCACATAGCCAGCCCACAGAACTGTGGGAAGCAAATCTGTGGTTGTTTTCAGCTATGTAGCTCTGGGGCAGGAGATAACTAATACAATATCTTATTTATTCTTGCTTTCCTGGAACCTGATGTGCTACCTCCACCCCCTTTGTGTGACATGTAGTTTATTCTCCTAACAGCCTTCCAGGTAACTTTAACATCACTTTGTATTTATTTTTAATTATGAGAGTCAAACAACCTCTTACTCATGCCAAGCCCTCATACTGGGTGTGTGTGTGTGTGGTGGTGGAGGGAATGTGTGAGATGGGACACAACTGTCTGATTATCCACATTCTTGTTGAAGTCGTAATCAAAGTCAGGGAGATGCAGCGGCTTGCATAAGTTCCCCTCCAGCAGACTTTGATCACTTGCAGTACGGCAGTATTAATAATTCATGTCTTTTGATGCTTATTGAAGACTTCGCCACTTGCCAGCTGCAGAGAGCTTTACATACACTACAGTGTCTTCAACTTTGCTGAAGCCTTGTAAATTGCTTAGTTAGCGTCTTAAAGATGGAGAGACTGGGGCTCAAGAAGTATACACAGCTCGAGGCTGGGGGCCTGAGCAGTTAAGAGCACTGGCTGCTCTTCCAGAGGACCTGGGTTGGATTTCCAGCACCCACATGGCCGCTCACAATGGTGTGTTGCTCTAGATTTAGGTCTGATACCACTGCGTGCAGGTGGTATGTATACATACTTGCAGGCAAGACACCCATGCACATAAAAAAATACACGCACTTAGAAAAAGAAAGTACACATAACTAGTTATTCAGAGTTAGCAAGTATCAGAGGTGAGTTCTAAACCTGGGGCTTCCCAACTGCCCACTGGTGCCTGTCACACTTCCCTTGATGTGTGGTGATGGATTCTAGCCTAAAGACAGCGTGTGACAGAACTGTCTCACAAAGGAAAAAGGATTGTTTTTTAAAGTAGTGTGTGTGTGTGTGTGTGTGTGTGTGTGTGTGTGTGTGTATGTGTGTGTGAGAGAGAGAGAGACAGAGAGAGACAGAGACAGAGAGAGAGAGAGAGGATATGTGTGTGAGGCCAGAGGCCGACCTTTGGGTACAATCTGTGCTGGTTTTGTTTTTGAAACAAGGTCATTTATTTTACCTGGAACTTGATGATTGCAGTAGGCTGGCTGACTAGTGAGCCCAAGATATCCATCCACCTTCTGCCTCCCCAGGGCTGGGAACTTCAACTACATACTACCACAGCAGGCTTCTACCTGGGTTCTGTGGTCAGACCTTGGTTCTGGTACTTGCATGGCAAACACTTTAATCAAATAAGTCATCTCCTTTGTCTTTGTTTGGAAAAGTGCTTTGTAAAAAAAAAATCTCAGAACTCTCCTTTGAGGTTCTGAGATTATTAGTTGTTTAAAAATAGTTATATAAAATTGTGTATAACATGCAGGGCCTGGATCATGGTAGAAAATGGATTTCAATACAAGAAGTTTGTTTTTTTTGTTTTTTGGTTTTTTTTGGCATTATCTGACTGAGAGTGTACTGCTCATAAGAGATGGTGGGCTCTCTGAGGATTGGGCAGGATGTGTTTAGGGATGCCCTGACACTTTACTAAAGCCCTAAATTTCTTGACAGGATCCCCACCCCAGAAGACTCTGAGCAGTATAGTTCTATAGACCATGCCTCCACTGACTTTACCATAAGGGGATGTGGATAGAGAAGTATTCTCTCTATTTTTTTCTGACAAAGTAGCATTTGTGGGCTTTTCTTCGTCTCATTTGGTCCTCTCATTGCACACAGGACAAGCCACATGGTGTGTTACTTAGATGTGACCCTCTAGGCCTCTAGGAAGTGTCCCCCTGAGGTCCCATGCCTGTCTCCTACTTCTTTGGTCTCTCCTTGGGCCTTCACTTCCCCTCTGAAGCCCTTTCTGGAGTCACCTCTACTCTTTCCAGAGTTGCTGTCTGTCCCCAAAGACCAGGGTGGAGGAGGTCCCTCAGAGTGATGATGGATCATTAAAGGAGCAGCATGCATTACACATATTTTATGTTGAAATGAAAAGGAAGCTTCCATTTCCTGTCCTTTACAATTCAGTGGCATCCTGCGACTGAGATTGGCCTCATGGACTATGTTCTGGTTCCTCACAATCATTTCTAAGCTTCATCTTTACATCTTTCCTGTCTAGCAGTTAGTACAGTGTCTACTGCTTGTTTTTATAAATACAGTTTTATTGGACCCCCTGCCTCACTCCTTTGTCCCTATCCCACTTGCAGCTGTTTTCACCCCACAACAACAGAGATAAGTAAGGTGACTGACTGAAGGGCCTGCAGGCCCTTAACTGTTTCCTGAACAGCTGCAGACTCCTGCTCTAGTCCTTCAGGCTGTGGTAACAACCCATCTCCATTTGTAGTAATGAACTTACTCTTGACGGCTGGAAGATGAACCCACTCTGCCTCTAATGCCTGATCTGGTTCCCTCAGCGTCATTAACTTGCTCCAATAAGGGACAACAGAGAAAGCCTCCCCACCTCCAGGCTCTTCAGCTGTTTGAGGAGTTGGTGAATATCTTTCCTTGGGACCACGCATTTCAGCATCATTATCCATGTATCTAATCTTGCTACCTTGCTTTCTTTCTACAGATACAAATCCTGAACCTTCCCCCTTAAATGTCCTGCACTCTGCTTCCATCTCAGAGCTGATTCATGGGGGTTGTGCTCTGAGGAATCCCTTGCTCTTTATTAGGCTGAACAATAGAACAATGCCAGAGATGGAAGCCTCTGGTTCTTGAATCAATTCTTAGAGGACAGCCACCAACTGGGCCCTCTCAACTCCTGTCCCGCGTGACAGTAGAACAGTTTGGTGGTTTGAATGAAAACGGCCCCCATAGGCGCATCGAGAGTGGCACTATTATGAGGTATGACCTTATTGGAGTGTGACCTTGCTAGAGGAAATGTGTCACTGGGAGCTGAGCTTTGAGGTTTCAGAAGCTTAAACCAGGCCCAGTTCACTCTCTCTTGCTGCTGCCTGCTGTTCTGCATGTGGAACTCTTAGCTACCATGTCTGCCTGTGTGACACCATGCTTCCCACCATGATGACAATGGACTAAACCTCTGAAACTGTAAGCCAGCCCGAATTGTTTTTCTTTATGAGTTGTCATGGTCACGGTGTGTCTTTATAGCAGTAAAACCCTAATGGGCTACTAGCAAGGTAAGGTGCTTACTACATAGAAGCTACCTGTGAGAACCACAGAAAGCCATTCACAATGAAACACTGGTATGGGGCATCTGCCCTGTGAGAGATGCAGAGTCATAAGTATTGTTCTTTTTTTTTTTTTTTCTCTATGTGTTCCTCTCCTCTGAACTACATATAGAAGAATTGTCTGAAGTTAAATGTGAATATGATGTAACAGTACCTCTATCCCTGTTTGGGCCTCTACCTTCAAAGCATCTTTGAGAAACTTGCATTCTGCAATGGCTGAAGAATGTAGGAGGGAAGGAAGAATGAGGGATCAAATCAAGCCCAGATGTCAGACTCCCCCAACCCAAGCTGTCTAGTGGGACCAAACTCAGAGAAATATCCTCAAGTGGTGCTACCCAGGCACTAAGAATAAACAATCCCATTGCTGACTACCCACCAGGCATGGCGGCCCTGGAGTCTGACTGCTGTTGAAGTGCCTGCTGAGGCAGCTGGGTCCCAACATTGTCTTCTGTCTTTCTCTGAAGTCATCCTACGACACAGGTGTGCATCCCCCTCCAGCCAGCCAAGAGAGGAGATGAATCAGTTTCCCTAACAGACGTGCCCTAGAGCAGTCTGTCAGCTAGAATTCCTCTGGAGGAGTGAGGCGCCCCTCCTGACCACAGCTAATGAGAATGTGTAGCTCGCCCACAGAGGAATCCTTGTGATTCTTTAAAGGAACAATGTTAACCACAGATGTGCAGCATCTGGCTCACATGGCAGGGGTTTTCCCGGGTGAGGAGTGTAGCAACTGGACCAGTCGGTTTAGGAGATGCCATTGGGTCTAGCTGTGTCTTTTCCCTGACCCTATCTCTGGATTCAGAATCTCAGATGTTCAAGTATAAATTCTTCCTGCCACTTGGGACTTTTATGATATGTTTCCAATCCTTTTGTTTTCTTTGGCTCTTGACCATATAAAAGTGATCCACCCAAAAGCCTTTATACCTGCCTCTAGGTCTTTCTTTCTATCATTACCCAAGACCTTTCGATTACTCCCATTTTAAGTGACCATCCAATGTGTTAGGACTCTCACAACTGTAAACAAGACCAAGTTTAACTGCTCTGTGCTGTTTTAATCCCCCTCTCTTTTTCTCCTTGGTGTGTGTGTGTGTGTGTGTGTGTGTGTGTGTGTGTGTGTGTGTGTGGTGTACTCATGTGTGTACATGCTCACACGTGCGTGTGTCTACATTTAACTAGGTTGCTTGCATGAGCATTGGTAGGGGTGCTGGTTACTCTATTTTGAGGAAGAGTGACTTACCAGTGGCTACAGCACTGAGGATATGACTCCCTCTTCCCATATTAACCATTAACTATCTATAACTCAGGGAGAGATGGGGCTACATAAGCTCCTACTACATCCATGATGGAAAGTTGATGGATGCCATTAAAGTTAGGATCCAGGAGTCCAGTTTTCCCAGGATGTCATGTTGGGCTTTTGCTCCATGTTGGCTCCAGTTGTTGGTAGGTACTGGGAGGGGAGCTCTGGTGGCTGTAATTTATGCTCCTTTCCATAGATTGATTGATTCCCTCTACATATTCTGGGGCATGGACTTGACTGGGACATCTTGGGTCCTAACATATACTTATTCATGCAATAATCACTATGACCAAAGTGTTAGATTCTCCTTATTTTTCATCTTGGGTCCCCTGTTCATCTTTAAGGCAATGATAGATGCCTCCCTCCCCACAACAAATCAACATCTTACTTTGAAGAACAGTTGGGTAGATATGGGCCAGGGACAACCAACCGGCACAGTTCATACCCTGATTCTCCAGACATACTTTCCCCAGCCCTGACCTTCCTGTGGAGGCTTTCCTGGGAACCCTGGCCCAGGCCTCATCACTTCACATAGGAAGAAGTCCTTGTGACATTTCATCCCCTGTGTGGAGGCATTTGCTTGGAAGGGCAGGACAAGGGCAGGTTGCTGGTCATGTGTGAATGGTGGAAAACATATCGTATTTTCTTCTCTGTTTTGAAACCCAGTAAAACAACATGCATACAAGTTGGTGTTGAATTTGGAATTTTTTTCGACAGTTACTAGTTAGGATGGAGAAGAAATGCCTACTGCCCCACAGGACAAGGATTCTGCATGAGTCTGTGTGACAGCCTGCCTATTGCATTCCCCCAGTAGCTGGCTCCAAGTGTAGATGAAATGCCCACATTCATCATACTGTGGGCTAGTTGAATGCCTTTTGGGCTTGCATAAACCATCTGTTGTGCTGTTGGTAACCCGTATTCTACATGCTTTAGGCAAGTATAGCCAGCGCTGTGCTGGGCACCTCATAACGATTCCAAAAGCTTCCATTGGGTTAAACTGTGCTACATATGCCAGTGTTGGAACCCAGTCAGAAGGTCTGGATTGTAAGTCAGCCTTTTTACTTTGACTTAACTGAGTTGCAATACCCAAAGGGCATGAAACAGGTCAGTGGCTGCTTATATCTCTTACTGGTTCTCAAAAAGCCAGTTCCCTCGCAGGCAGTGGCCATGTCAGAGAACCCAACAGCTCAAGACGAATCCAAAGGCAGCAATGAGTGCAAACAAAATCCTCTCCCAGAAACACCTCTTCCATCTATAAGGCTGAATGGAACACTCTACTTATAGACACAATACTACATTCTCTAACACCCACAGACAGACCCATTTCTTCTCAGGGCACCAGGAAGATATACCATAATGTTTTGATTATGTCACACGTGGAGCAACATTGCCTCGCCGAAACTTAGGTATTGTTTCCCATGATTCCTACCTGTGTTTGAATATGGAAATACTGAAGGCTATGCCAAAGGATTCTGTTTCCTCTTCCAGCATGCAGTCCCATGCAATGGATGGTAGAGCATCATGCCATTTAAGCTGTGTTGTCAGTAAGTGTAGGACATACTAGTGAACCATGGAGGTCTAAATTTGTCGTTAAGTGACAAGAAGACATTGAGAGCATGGTTTTCCATGACCAAAAGCAAATTAAAGCAGGCTGGAGAGATGGCTCAGTGATTAATAGCACTGGTTACTCTTCCCGCACCAACATGAAGGCTCACAACTGTCTGTAACTTCAGTTTCAGGGATCTTATGCCCTCTCATGACCTCTTTGGAAACTCCATACACACCGTATTCAGACATATATGTAGGCAAAACACTCATACACATTGAAAAGAAAAACAAAGTTTTTAAGCAAATAAAAAAATCACTTACAAATTATACATGATGGTTATAGTAATGTGGTGTATGATAGGCTGATGCCACTGTACCATATTAAGGCAAAGCCACTTCTACACCCAGTACAGATAAGAGGACTGGGGAGGGCAGCTTTGCACATTTGATTTTGGTATCATTTCAGGCCCCAAGTAGATTGCCAAGAAAAATCTCTGTACCATTTAAAGGATTGTTTTGTTGGTTTGCTTTTTGCTCTTCAGTGAACACACACAGGACGGAGCCATGTCAATTAAGTATGTGGTGCGCTTCCCTAGTTTTCACGTGAATGTTGATTATTTAGGAGGTAGCTGGGTCCAGGGACTTCCAGGGTATACTGAGTGTGGCCTTGGTGCTGAGGGAGTTTATAGTCTCTCAGGTATACACGAAGAAGTTCAGGACTGGCAGAGATCATAGAGCCAGTAAGGAGCAGGTTTAGGATTCAAACCCAGGTCCCCTGACCTTAACCTGAGCTTTCTGAGCTTCCCCTTACTGTCTTCCACAGTCACTCAAATCACTTCCAAAGCTGAAGGCAGCCTTGGAATTCACTACAGAAGAAATAGGCCACTGGAGCTGGCCTTGGCAGTTGGGATTTGGACTGGTGTTTATAGTTAATGTTGATCCTCCCTCCCAAAGTGGGGTGGGTCAGAGGGGAATGGAATGGTAATGAGGGCTCTGTTTGCTCCAGGCAGCCCTACTCCCTGCCCTACCCATAATGGATGACCACCCTCTCTAAGGCCCTACTGATTACAAAGAATTGACTTCTGGTGTGAGTGGTCGAGCCAAGGACACTTAGAGCTGGCTGTGGCCTTCAAATTACTACCTTCTGGACTAGCCAAGTTAAGCTGCCTTTCCAGGGCCTATGTCAAGGACAAAGAGACAGGATCTGGCCTTGCATCTTCAAGTTCCTTATCTGACGCCCTCTCTTCTGCCCTCATATGTACCCTGTTTGTGTCCTAAATGTCCAGAGAACCATGGTACCCCAACATTCAGAGTCCCAGCTCCTCTGTGGGGCTCTCAGGCCCCATCTTAGGAGGAACCCGAAGATTCTGCCAATAAATCTGTCTAGAGGCTGTGGTTGGTCCTGGCACTCTGTATGTCGACCCAGCCCACCGCAGTATAGTGGTGCCAGTCCTAAAGCCCCACCTAAAATGGGCACTGCCATCTGGACGAGTTAAAAAAAGACTTTTTGAGTTGAAGGCAGTGGGGCTGCGACAGCGTTCTGTTATCTGAATGGAGCCAGGTCTCTTTTCTTTGGGCCACCTTCAGGAAGATGCTCTGATGAGGCTTAGGTTAGTATTGGTTCCCTCCCTCGCCCCTCCCAGAAGATAGAAATAAAGCCTTTGGACCAAGGAATGTAGGCGTCTCACATAGACTTGTGTATTTGCCCTTTGGAGAAATGTCACTAATGGTGTTTTAATAATGCTTTATGTGCCTAGAGACCGATAATAAGAAGAACTTCTATTTACCAAAGCAACGGCTAGCCCCTAATGATGGGCTAAGGATCAGCTACTGGCAGGATATGTAGTGGCTGAGTGCTGGGTAATTACCAAGCAAATTCATCATTATTTCTGCCTTATAAACCAGCATATGTGTTAAATAATACTTTGGGGCCACTGAAGGTAATTACCGTGCCCTGTCTCTGTAAGAACATGTAATTATCCTATGGTTACCCGGTGTTTACTAAGCAAATCTATGCAATTATTATCTAGAGCCCAACTCCTGCCCTCAGAGCCACAAAAGTGCACCCGAGGGCAGGTCTGCAGCATGCACGTAGGGTCAGGAAACATTGGGCCCTCTGAATTCCAGCTCTGCCCTTATGCCTGGACTCCTCAAAGCCACAATCAAAACTTTGTGAAATAAGTCACTCCTGTCTTCGCCTTTCCCCACCCCATCCCAGGTCCTGCTCTGGCCTCCCTGTGATGGAGCGCTAGCAATGGAGACACCACAGGGCTTCCTCAGTAGAGCTTCTCAGGAGTAACATTTGGACTGCATTTGAGGACACTGCCCAGCCTGCCCAGCCAGCCCAGCACACACATCTGTATCACACTCACTTTGCATCACAGTGGAATGTACTTAGGACTTTATTCATTGTTGTGACAAATTAGCTTGAGGGAGGGAGAACTTATTTCAGTCTGGGGGGGGGGGGGCACAATCTGTCACGGGGGGGGGGAGGGGCAAGAATGTGAAGTTACAGATCACGTTGTGTTCACAGCCAGGAAGCAGAAAGAAATGAATCCTGACGCCCCGCTTGCTCTGTCCCTTTTGTAAAGCCCAGCAAGGAACGATACCACTTACATTTTGGATGGACGGTCCCATTTCAATCACCTGAACCTTTCACAGATATGCACAGAGATTTGTCTCCTAGGTAAAGATCTAGTCAGGTTGACCATCGTCAATATTAACCACTACACATAGTAAGCACATGGAGGACCTTGTATGTCTGCTGTTCCGCATGCAAATACCACGATGAGATAAACTCTCCCTGTCTTTCCAGAAGACACGCCCCTATCACAGCCTTTCACTCAGAGAGGGCCTCCTCCAGAATGTCTCTCTTCTGCCACCAACATTTTTCTAGGGCCCTTTGTTAACTGATGTTGATTGCGACCTTCCCTATTGAACTTCTTGAGTCCTGGGTCTGGGCTGTATTCATCCTCGTGTTCTTAACACTGGTTACAGAGCCAGAGGCACAGTAGGCACGCATGACATGTTTGTTGAATGAATAACAGTCATTCAATAAACACTTGTTTTTTTTTTTTTTAAAGGAACCCTTCAAAGGCCTGCTCGATCATATGACCAAGGAGATGTGCCAAAACCACAGATTTTATTTTGCTTTCACTAATGTGGATACATGTGGGGGAGTTGGGATTTGAAAGGATTGCAGAAGACATTCCTTGCTGCTCAGATGGAGGAACAAAAGGCTAATGAATTAAAAACAAAGAAACAAAGGCCCCAGCAGACAGCAGGCTCCTTTCTGTTCACTTAAATATTGATGAGTTGACATTTGACCATAGGGCTGGGTCTCCAAGCAGGACCCTGGTCCTCTCTGTTTCAGCAGCCCTGGCCTGAGCTGTCTCTGCTGAGCCAGCAGAGCTGAAAACTGTATTGTGTACTGCTTTTGATCCTGAGGTACTGAGGCTGGCCCAGGGTTACCGTATTTGACTATTTGCTTGTGTGTTGTTTTCAAACTGGGACCCTTGGCATTAGGACAAGATTAGAATTTTTGTTCCTTGTCACCAACTGTGGCTCTCCTGAAAGCCTTCCCTGAATCCTCTATTCCTTCAGTCTCAGACTCTCTCCGTGAGAATGTTAATGGGGCTGCACTGCAAACTATAAGGTCAGTGGCCTGGGCCACCAAGCTAAGGCATCCTCCCTGGTGTGTGGTCACAGGAACAAGAGCTGAACCGGAGTACAAAACACTTCCACACACCTTATGTTTCACAGTGTGACCAACCAGACCATACAGCTGGTACTTTTATTGATCCCATTTTCCAATCAGGAAAAGCAAGGCTTGGAGATGAGCAGTGACCCATTGATCCTAACAAGGAGAAGGTGGAAGTGTCGAACATCTTTTCTATCTTCCTACTCTGTCTAAGGCAAGGTTTTACTGCTGTGAACAGACACCATGACTCAGGCAACTCTTATAAGGACATTTTTTTTTAAACTTTTATTGGATTATGATGAGAAAAGTTACATGATTTCAATTTATCTGAATTTGTTAACATTTAAAAACATATTTTAAGTAAATAGAATTAAATCACATTCTTGTTTCCCTTTTGTACCCCCACTCCTCCCAGAGACCCCCCCTTCAATACCTACATATTCCTTAAAATTTATAAAATGTTATAACAATAAAAATAAGTATTATAAAAGTTGTTTGATATAAAACAACAATCAATTTAACAGTCTTATGTAGATGCTCGTCTACAGCAATAGTGAAAATACATTTTTCTCAATATAAATTTTAAATAACTCCAAACATATTAACTGTATACTTCAAAGTAATACATCACTACTGGTATTTTCCTAAATGAACATAAATATATAAA
>JADRCD010174140.1:10382-26367 GCA_019843815.1 Montemys delectorum | reverse complement strand
ACATCACCAAAGGATTTTACCTCCATCATAGCTAAACTGAGAGTTGATAGTTCTGCTGCACTAAGAAATGAATTGTAGGCTCGATTTTTGGATACAGACTTCCTGCTATGGTCAAAGCTATTTGACTTGAATGAGTGACTTTATTCTCAGCCCACAGAGAACAGGTTACATTCATTTAAGAAATGGTGTAGGTATTAAGATGGTCTATCCATAAAGTCATTCACCAACTGTTTCAATGAACAATGGTTCTGCTTGGAGGGTGGCACAGATATTGACTGAGGGTAAGAATTTGGTTCATTAGCTGTGATAATTTGAAAAAGCATTCATTTCAAAGAAAGAGTAACTTATAAAGTCCTCTTCTTCAAACTTGATAAAAATTACAAACTTAAGGCAAAGCATTCAGTCTCACTCTTTGTTGTTCTCTTACAAGCCCCTTCCCAGTTTAATTGTCTATTTTTCTTTTGGGTATATAAATACTTTTGAAATATATAAGCTGTTCTGAAAACCATAGTATAATGTAAAGACATGAAATAAACAATACTACTAATAGAGAGGCTGAGATAGGAGAAGCAAGATTTCAAGACCCTTATGTTGTACACAGCAAGACACTGTCACAAACAAACAAGCTGAAAGTGTATATAGATTGTACAATGTTGGACCTATTTCTCCAATTACCAAATTAGAGAGACCACTGGATGACAATCAACAAATTTCTAGTTCCTCATATTATTGGATTTCAATCAATTAGGATATGTTGGTAATTTTCATATTAATATATTAAGAAAAAGTAATTGTCACATTCCTATTGTTTTTGTTGTAACAGGTAGAATTAGGTTTGTGTGGATTTGTTGAAAGATTACCTTCTTGCTTCTTCTGGGGTGTAGTTTTCTCCTTATGATGATGTTTTCCATCTATTATCCTTTGTAGGGCTGGATTTGTGGAAAGATATTGTGTAAATTTTGTCTTGTCATGGAATATCTTGTTTTCTCCATCTATGGTAATTGAGAGTTTTGCTGGATATAGTAGCCTGGGCTGGCATTTGTGTTCTTGTAGGGTCTGTATGACATCTGCCCAGGATCTTCTAGCTTTCACAGTCTCTGGTGAGAAATCTGGTGTTAATTCTGATAGGCCTGCCTTTGTATGTTACTTGACCTTTTTCCCTTACTGCTTTTAGTATTCTTTCTTTGTTTTGTGCATTTGGTGTTTTGACTATTATGTGGCGGGAGAAATTTCTTTTCTGGTCCAGTCTTTTTGGAGTTCTATAGGCTTCTTGTATGTTCATAGGCATCTCTTTCTTTAGGTTAGGGAAGTTTTCTTCTATAATTTTGTTGAAGATACTTACTGGCCCTTTAAGTTGGAGGTCTTCACTCTCTTCTATACCTATTATCCTTAGGTTTGGTCTTCTCATTATGTCCTGGATTTCCTGGATGTTTTGGGTTAAGGTCTTTTTTGCATTTTGCATTTTCTTTGACTGTTCTGTCAATGTTGTCTATGTTATCTTCTGCCCCTGAGGTTCTCTGTTCTATCTCTTGTATTCTGTTGGTGATGCTTGCATCTATGTTTCCTGACTTCTTTCCTAAGATTTCTAACTCCAGAGTTGTCTCTTTTTGTGATTTCTTTATTGTTTCTACTACCATTTTAGGTCCTAGATGGTTTTACTCAATTCCTTCACCTGTTTGTTTATGTTTTCCTGCAATTCCTTAAGGGATTTTTGAGTTTGCTCTTTAAGTGCTTCTACTTGTTTACTTGTGATCTCCTGTAATTCTTTATGGGATTTTTTGTTTCCTCTTTAAGGGCTTGTACCTCTTTACCTGTGTTCTCCTGTATTTCTTTAAGGGAGTTATTCATGTCCTTCTTAAGTTCCTCTATTAGCATTATGAGATATGATTTTAGATCCAAATCTTGCTTTTCCGGTGTTTTGGGATATCCAGGACTTGCTGCGGTGGGAGTACTAGGTTCTGATGAAGCCAAGCAGTCTTGGTTTCTGTTGGTAGGATTCCTGCGTTTGCCTTTTGCCATCTCTTGATCTCTGATGTTAGATGTTCTTGGTGTCTCTGACTAGAGCTTGTCCTGTCCCTGCTGCCCTGCCACTCTCCTGCAACTTGTGAGGCCTGTGCCTCCCAGCTGGTCCCACCTTAGAAAGTCACTGGAGAGAAAATGGCAGATCTCTCCTGAGTCACTGGATTAGGCACTCCCTGGAGGCAGGCCCTCCACTTGCAGGGAACCGCCCTGTTAGACTCGTGAGGCCTATGCCTCCTGGTTGGTCCCGCCTTAGAAAGTCTTAGAAAGTCTTAGAAAGAACATTTATTTGGGACTGGCTTGCAGGTTCAGAGATTTAGTCCATTATCATCATGGCAGGAACATGACCTCATCTAGGCAGGCATGATGCAGGAGGAGCTAAGAGTTCTACATCTTCATCTGAAGGCTCCTAGCAGAAGATTGGCTTCCAGGCAGGTAGGATGAGGGTCTTAAAGCCGACACCCACAGTGACATACTTACTCCAGCAAGGCCACACCTACTCCAACATGGCCATACCACCAAATAGTATCCCTCCTTGGCCCAAGCATATATAAATCATCACATACCCTATTCTCTTTATTCTGTTTCTAAGATACTTCATAACCATGCTCTAAAACTTCAGAAGCACCTGCTCTGTGTCTGCCAAGCTGAGGATTCTAGGCATGATCTGGCCACAGCTGTAAGCCTACAATACCTACTGTCCTAACATTTCAGAATTTTCTGGTTGTCAGAGTTTGGTCATCTCTTGGGTTTCACAAGACTAGGTGAGAGTGAGCTGGAGTCGAGAAAGAAAATTTTAATGCAAAAGCTCAATGTCTGTGAAGGGATTCTCTCAATAAACTCTCAACTGAGTCTGTTCTGCCCAGCCAAAGCCAGGCCAAAGCTAGCTTGGAGCTACAGAAAGGAGCCCCTAAACTATGGGTTTTGGTCTTAAAGAAACTTTTGTCTCCATGGAGAAGCCAGATGAACAATATCTGACAAAATGAATCAGATTCCAGTGATACAGTTTAGAAACACTTAGAATACCACAGGACTTGAGAGTCTGGGGTGAGGGGGAAACTGGTACAGTGCTTGCCACACGAGAGTGATGACTTTTGTATCACTGGCACACACATAAAAGGATAGGACCTGAAAGGCAGAGACAGGAGGCTCTCTGGCTGGTCAGAGACAAGCTTTCTGGCTAGCCAGTCTAGCTGAATCAGTGAGACCCAGAGGCAGGGGGAAGCCCTGCCTTAAAAAACAAAACGGAAGAGATACACAAATAGGCAATGTGCAGAAAGTGAGGGGCACCAGAGCACTCAGTACTCAATGGGATATCTTCATTAAAGCCCTCACCTCAAGGCTTGGGGACCTATGTGAATGAGAAGGCAGAGAGACTGTGAGAGCCCAGAAGTCAGAGACGACTCTGAGGAAACAGTGTCTTCCAGTCACCACATGACTGATGGGCATATGACCTTATGAAGACCATGCAGGCATTCACAGGGCCTGTGTAGGTTCAAGCTAGACAGGGTCCCAGCACTGAGAAGTGGAAATGGACCTATTTGGTTAGGGTCCCACTCTTAACCAAGAAACTATCTATAGTCGGTATCTGTTGGCAAAGGAAAAATCTGTTTCCTTTAGTAGAATCTCACTGGGTATATAAAGAACACTTCAGGGCAGGCCCCACGGCCAGGAGTTGTTGGCCAAAATAAAATAAACTCAGTGATAATTTTTGTAGACTTTTTTGGTCTGAATTTGCTTTGTTTTGGAGAAATGGGCATTTGCTTGTTTATTTTGATTTATGTTTGTGTGCATGTGTTTCTTCTTTTCTGTTTGTCATAGATAGATAGATAGATAGATAGATAGATAGATAGATAGATAGATAATAGAACATGAAGTTAGGTGGGTAGGAAAGTGAGGAGGACCCAGGAAGAATTAGGGGAGGAGAAAACATGATTAAAATACACTGTCTAACTCTTTTCCAGTAAATAAAAGTTAAGATGGAGAGTGATTAAGGCACCCAACTCCAAGATCTTGCCCTCAGCATGCCTGCACACATATGTGTATGAGCACCCACACATGTGTGTCCTGAATACGAAGGGCCATCATGAGTTGGGCATTTTTTTCCAGAAAGCAGATATGTTATCCAGAGTTCTCTAGAGGAACAGAACTTGTAAAATGAATCTATTTCTATATAAAGAGAATTTATTGGAATAGCTTATAGGCTGTGGTCCAGCTAGTCCAACAATGGCGGTCTAAGAATCCAAGAATCCAGGTATTCTTTAGTTCATGAGGCTGGATGTCTCAGCTGGTCTTCAGCATACACTTGGAATTCTGAAAATAAGGCTCTAATGTCAGGGAGGAAATGGGCTTGCTAGTGAGAACTAGAGCAAGCAGGCAAAGAACAAAAGCTTCACTCTTCCATGTTCTTTATATAGGCTGCCAGCAGAACGTGTGGCCCAGATTAATGGTGGGCCTTCCCTGCTTGAAGATCTGGATTAAAAGTTCATCTTCAGATGCCAGTTAATTTCATTACGAAAAAAATTCCTCATAGGTGTACCCAGCTGCTTGGGTTTTGGTTAGTCCCAGATGAAGGCAAGTTGACAAGCAAGGACAGCCATCACAAGTCCAACCCTTGTCAACTTGACACACAATTGTATCTCCTTATGCCATGCTTAATTTTGAAATAAAAACAACCAGGTCATAATTATGCTAAACATGATATAACTATCCTACATCAAATTGTAAGCACATTTTATATTTAACTAGCTTGTAATTACATCTAACATTATATAGCTGTCCCTCATACAACCATGAACACATAAATTTGAGAATAGATTGCAATATCCTTTGAGGAACATTCTCTTGGTATCTCAAACTTAAATATAATAACCACTTATTTTCTCTTAATTGATGGTATATTGTATGGTATAGAAATTGAAGAAAGAAAACACAAATATCTGTACAAATATGTTCTTAGAAAACATGAAAGGAAAACACATGTCAAGGATAATCCTCATTTTTGCAACTGATGACGTGACTTCAGCTGGTATTTATAGCTATCTTCTACTACCAATTCTGGATTTCCTCCACCCTCAGCAAGCACTCCAGCAGGTCTTGGCTCTTTTCCTCGGGGAGTGATCCATATCTTCATTGTTGGAGGGTCTATGCCCTTTGTCATCCTGCCTAAATTAGGTTGTTGTAGTTTCCCGTTGACTTGAGTCACAGGCCATGGTAGCATCAAGAGATCCCCCAAGGGACCTCCTACACTCCAGACAGAATATTTCTTACTTCCATTGTGGAGAAGCAATCCAGTTTCCCTATAGTAATCTGGATCAATCACCCCTCCAAATACTGTTATTCTTTTTTTAGCCTCTTGGCTGAAGGGTATCAGAAATTCAAAATGGCCTAGGGGAAGTCAGTTTCCAGTTCAATGGAATCTTTGCTGTGTCTCCTGGCAAGAGAGTTCTCCTCTCAGAACCCAAATTCTGAGGCCAGCAGAATTTAAGGTTGTGAGAAAAGGAAGCACATTTTTTCCTCATGGGTCACTGGGAGTCATCGTGAGTGGAACTATTCTCTTTCCCACCCCTTGATTCCTAGACACCTGGATTATGGCTATGGGAGAAACTGTACCATGTATTAGACTATGATTTACTATAGTAAATCATATATACTATTAGACTATACAACCTTCTAGAGGAGCCTGCCTGCCCCAGCCCTCAAAACTACTGCATCCTAATTGGGGCTGTAACGGTGTCCTCAAAAAGCCATTCCATCCTTCAATCAAGCCAGATGTTTCAGGAAGATGGGGAACATGGTGAATTCCATGATAGTGGGCCCACTGCCTTTCTTCTTTGGCTGTGAAATAAGTTCCTTGATCAGAAGTAATACCGTGTAGAATATGATGACAGTGGATAAGGGATTCTGTAAATTTGTGGATGGTGGTTTTGGCAGAAACATGACGTGCACGAAAGGAAAATCCATAACCATAATAAGTATCTACCCCAACAAGGACAAAACATCGTGCTTTTCATGGAGGAAGTGGTCCAATGTCAACCTGCCACCAGGTTGCTCACTTTACCCAGGGAATAGTGCCATATCTGGGGCTCAGTGCTAGTCTCTGCTATTGGTAGATTGGCCCTCAGCAGCAGCTGTAGCCATGGTGAATGGAAGTCTATGTTGTCTAGCCTATAACATAACCCCCATCTCTGCAGTCATGGTCATGATTTTTCACAGGCCCACTGGGCAATGATAGGAATGCCATGGAGAAGAAACCTACTTGATTACTGAATATCTTCTCAGATGAAGTCACCTTTTGATAAACATTTACATGGGACACAAATATCTTCACATTGTTCACCCATTTGCAGATATCTATCCACATACTTCTTCCCCGGATGTCTTTCTCACCATTTTTCCAATCATGATATTTCCAGGTCCTGACCATCCAGCCACTCCATTGTCTACAGCTTACAAATGAGTGAACAATAGCACATCTGGCTGTTTCTCTTTCCAAATAAAATGCATGGCCATATGTACTGTCTGAAGTTCTGCCCACTGTGAAGATTTCCCTTCATTAGTATCTTTCAGGGTTGTCCTGGGAAAAGGTTGCAATACCGCAGTTGCCCACTTCTGGGTGGTGCCTGCATAATGCACAGAACCATCAGTAGACCAAGCCCTAGTCTTCTCTTCCTCATCCACCAGTCATAGAGCACACCCCATGAGGCTATAGGTACATGCTTGGCAGTACAGTATTGTATGTTCTGTATATTTTGTGTCCAAATGCCTCTTCCTCTAGTCCCTCTCTTTGAATTTGAGCCAAGGTCTTGCTATATAGCCTGGGCTGATCTGGGGCTCACTATACAGCCAAGAAGAGCCTCAAACCTGTAGATGTCCTTTTATGTCAGCATCTTGAGTGCCAGGACTGCAGGTGGGAACCATCACACCTGGCTCACTGTGTTTCTCTTCACAGGACTTCTGTCTTTCTGATGTCACATATATAAGGAAAATGAGACTTAGAAAGCAAAAGCCACTGGGCAAGGCCATAAAGCTCGCAACTGGCAAACCTAGAATACAAAGCTGGATTGGTTCTGTTCTAGAGCTCAGGCTCTGCCATTCATGCCTTGGCCACTCAGTGGAGTCTGGTAGCCCATGTGTTTGACATTCTACAGCTTGTACTTCACATTGGGATTTTGCTTTCTTAAATTTTTAGGGAATTGTGTGAACCAATGAACAGTTATGAGGGGAGCTTATCAGTGGGAAAGCAAACAGCTTTTTGCTTTGACCTTGGTTTCCTGTCTAGTACATCTTTACATCTGAAGGGTGTAATGCCAAGTATCCAACTCCTCTCCTTATCCTATAAGCATTGCCCAAGGATAGCTTCCTTCAGCAGTTTCTCTGATTTCCTTTCATATTCAATGCCACCTTCTGAAACGCCTATGCTGGCCTCTAAATATTATAGTTTCCAGCTTCCTCATTTGCCATTTGCTTCACTGATTCCCCCTCAGGCAGACACTGCATGCCTATCTGCCTATGGCCTCTAGACAGGACTTGGCATGACCAAGTGCATGCTTAATGAATGTTGGATAAATCAATGAATGGACATTTATGGAGATATCTTTCATTCTTTGTTTTTCCCCCACCATGGTTTAAATAGCAGATGTTGGAAGGAACCAGGGGATGAGGATGGTTATGTATGTGAACCTGTGTGAAGAATGTATATATGTGTTAGTATCTGTATGCATGTGTCAACTAATCCTGACATCACAAAGATAGCTCAAGACACAGTACTGGTCTGCTTTCTTTATTAATAGAGACTGTCCAGCCCACCATTATCACAGAGCATCGCTGGCCTTGGTGCAGATTTCCTGGCTCCTAATGCACTTTGACTATCCTTTCTTGACCTCTCTTCCTGTAGTTGTTGAAACAAGTGTGAAGTTCTGCTGAGCTGCAGTTGCAGACCCCAACTTTGATTCAGCTCTCTCACACACTGCTGAAGCCCCAAGAAAAGTGCAGACATGGTATGGAGAACCGACGGCTGTCTTCTTTAGCGTTATGTTTTGAATAAACCAAGGAGGATGAATTCCAACTCAGCCAACACACCTACCTTCCTGAACCTTCCTACCTTTCACAAATATATACATCTATCCACCTTTCTGGGAAAGTTCAAGGCAGAAACTCCTGAAAATTAGACCTCTTTCTTGGAAACCATCAATTGGCAAACAGTGTCTGTGTTTGCACATTTGGCTACCACAGTGGTCTTGGTCAGAATGTATTTACTTTTGATTTTCTGTCACTAGTGTCTACTGTGATGTGAGTAGTTGGTACCATGAACTGATGCATAAATAAGCAAGAATGATAACATTGATACTACTACTACTACTACTACTACTACTACTACTACTACTACTACTACTACAAGAAGTTACAGTGATCAGGGTCATCCCATCATGAAAAGAGGTTAGGTTGCTGAATTCTACTTCTGCTATGAATGTAGAAATAAGCATTAACCCTGTAGGCATTAACCTTTTGTCTAAGTTTTCTCTGGCTATTTGAACAAATCATTATAGTTTAGTAACTTAAAGCAAAAAGAATGCAGTTACAGGTCTAATATGAGCCTAATATGAGGCTTACCAAAATTGAGATGAAGAACTTTCCAACTAGCTCATGGTGAGATGGGATTTGAGCACACTGGTCTTCACTAGTTATAATCATATGGTTAACCACTGTGTGATGCTGGTTGGGTCTTGTGGCTGTTGTCAACTTTTATATATGATTACTGTGTGTCAGGCCCTACTCTGGACATTTGCTTTCATCTAAAAGCAAGAAACCAAAATGGCAACTCAAATAAAATGACTGTCACTCAGCGAGCATCTGCCATGTGGCAGCCATTCTGGGGTACCATACCACGGTCCCTTCACTGAATCTCAGAGTGTGAAGCTGATGCTATTGGCCTTTCCATCTTCCCATTGAGAACTGTGGCTCAGAAAGATGGAAAATTCTCTGCTGTCTGATTGTTACTGGTGTCTGAAATTAAGGACCTGAAAGTAGGGAGAAAAACAGGATGGAAATAAAGATTAGACAGTCTTAGTTATGGTATCTGTTGCTGCAACCAAACACCATGACCACAAGCAAGATGGGAAGGAAAGAGTTAATTTGACTTAAACTTCCACAATGGTGTTCATCACCAGAGGAAGCCAGGACAGGAACTCAAACAGGGCAGACACTTGGAGGCAGGAGCTGATGCAGAGGCCATGGAAGGGTGCTGCTTTCTGGCTTGCTCCTCATAGCTTGTTTGGTCTGATTTCTTATAGAACCCAGGACCATCAGCCCAGGGATGGATCTACCCACTATGAGCTGGGCTCTCTCCTATTGATGACTAATCGAGAAAATGTCTTACAGCTGGATCTCATGGAGGAATTTCCTTAACCAAGGCTACTTCTCTGATGACTCTAGCTTGTGTCAATTTGATGAAAAATCAGCCAGCCAGCCAGAAAGCCCACAGCTCTTGTGACTGCAGAATCTAGACTATTATGAAAATGCCTACCTGACAAACCACTTTTCCACTCCCAGCCTGTTCAAACTCCTGATCTTTCCTCTGCACATTCTCTACACAGGGATCTTCCATCCTAGAAATCAGTCTGACTTGTGCCCCTGGAAAAAGCCTGGCTTTCGTTATATATAGCCTTCTGTTTCTATTATTCTAGTATATTTTTAATGGATGGTATCCAACCATCTTCAAACTCCAAATCTATCTTTAAAATATGCCTTGAATATTTTCTTTCTTATAAAAAGGCATTTTGCTTTTAGTTACATGTATGTGTGTGCATGTCTGTGTGTCTGTGTATTGGTGTTGGTGTCCACGGAGACCAGAAGAGAGTGGCAAATCTCCAGGAGTCAAGAGCTGTCCCACATGAGTGCTGAGAACTGAACTGCGCTCCTCTTTTCTTTTGTTGTTATTATTGTTTTTGTTTTGTTTTGTTTGTTTGAAACAGGGTTTCTCTGTGTAGCCCTGGCTTTCTTGAAACTCACTATATAGACCAGGTTGGGCTTGAACTCAGAAATCCGCATGCTTCTGCCTCCCAAGTGCTGGGATTAAAGGCGTGCGCCACCACTGCCTGGCAAACTGTGGTGCTCTTAACAAATGTTCTCAACCATTGAGCCATTTTCGAAGGATTTTTTTTTTGAATCTTTATCAAAAATCAATTGACCAAGTTTATATAGATTTGTTTCTGGATTCTACATTTTGGTTCATTAATCTGTCTTTTTATCAATATCAAATGTCTTGATGACTATAGCTTTATTGTTCCGTCTTAAGTTCATATCCCGTTACCTCTGTCTTCTTTGCTGGAGGTCTGACATAAAACTAGATCAGTGACCCCACTTTCTGATCACTGGCCCCACTTTCTGATCACTGACCCCACTTTCTGATCACTGACCCCACTTTCTGATCACTGACCCCACTTTCTGATCACTGACCCCACTTTCAGGCCAGTCCTGCCCAACCCCTCCACCATATATCCAGAATGCTCTTCCTGTAACACAATTGCCACTTATCTGATTTGACAAGCTCCGAGGGCTCCTTACTTACCCAAACTTCAAAATATATTTTTAAGATGTAAGAAATAAAGAGAGGGGTGTGAGGAAGGTGCCAGACGGCCAGGGCTTCCAGACAGACTCACACCCCTCTCCTTACTTCTTACATTCCTTTCAGAGGACCAGAACTTCTTCCCTAACACCTACATCAAGAGTCTTACAACTGCCTATAACTCCTGTTCCAGAAGATTGAATGCTCTCCTCTAGCTCTGTAGGTGCCCACATGAGTGTGCTACCCACCCCACACAAAATTAAAAATAAAAACTACGTCTTAAAAAAAGATCATTTAAGAAATGATGGGCCTACATACAGAGCTCTGTACATTTTGACAAATACAGCACTATTGCATTTTGGCTACAGAAGTGTTCTAGCATCTCCTCAGGCCCTACCTACCGCCCTACTGTGTGCCAACCCTCTCTCTCTCTCTCTCTCTCTCTCTCTCTCTCTCTCTCTCTCTCTCTCTCTCTCTCTCTCTCTCTCTTTCTCTCTCTCTCTCTCCAACTCAAATCCTCAATGCCTAACCCCTCGCAACTATTCATCTGACAATCTACTAAGCAGCCCGAACAGGCCATTGAGAGTGTGATATGCTGGAACTGAGCAGCCTTTTGTCGACTCATGCCCCTCAGTTAGTGTAGCATAACTGGGATCCATGCTGTTTGTATCAAAGATCGTTCCTCTTAATGGCTGACTCTAACCTGATATTCACATTTCTTTGTTGACCCACTCAACAGCTGAAAGATGTTTGAGTTGTTTCCAGATTCTGGCATTTGTGAGTAACATTCCAAATGTTTACATGTAGGCTTTAGTGTGGGTATCTTTCACTTTCCTGGGGTAAAGGGCCAGAGGTGGTATTGTGTCATATGTTGCGTGCACAGCACACTGTTTTCCAAAGTACTTCCACTATTTTGCATTCCCACCAATGGGCAGAAGAGTAGTGGCCTCTTATTATTATTATTAATATTTAGGATTATTGGTTTGATTTTTAAAATATTAGTTATTTTAATGTATATTAGTCAGTTTTCTATCATGGTAGCAAAATACCTGTGTTAGTTAACTTGTAAAGATAAAAGAGTGATTTTAACTCACAGTTTTGAAGATTCCAGTCTATGATCCATTGACCCTTGTGTTTGACACCTGTCCTGAGATAATATATCCTTAAGGGAGCATGTCAGCACTGCTCACCTCATGGTCAGAAAACAAAGAGAACAAGCAAGGAACCAGGGTCTCATAACCCCCGAGAACACACCATCAGTGACTTGAAGGTCTCAGTTCTCAAAGGTCCCATAGTTTTCCCCTGGGTTACAAAATGGGGACTAAGCCTTTAAGACATGAGTCTATTAACTGTGTACTGGCAGCCCTGTGGCTATAATTTGTGTCTTTCTAATGACTAAACGGTTGGTGTTTGTTCATTTCCTTGTTGACTCTACGTCATCTTTGATGATAACTCCGCCTATAAATTCCCCTCATCCTTTATAATTTGATTTCTCAGTGTTGGGTTTTGATTTGACATTGCTTTTCTATTCTGAATGCAAGTCCACTATCAGATATGTGGTTTCCAAGCATCGCTTGGAGCTGCTTTGGCTTTCCAGCCTCCAGCAATGTCCTTTGCAGAGTAAACGTTTTCATTTTATGAAGTTGGCTTTATTGATTTTTTCTTTTATAGCCTATGCTTTTGATGTTATTTCTAAGAACTTTGCTTGACTTGAGTTCAAGAGATTTTCTTCTACAATTTTTATTGCTTTATATATATATTTTTCAGATCTACAACTCACTTTAAATTAAATAGTGCATAAACTGAGTAGGCCGGTTGTGGTTCATTTTAGTTTGTGTATTCTCCCAATTGTGTGATATCCAAATTGTCCAGCATTGCTTCTTCAAAGGTCTCCTTTTTGTTAAATACACTTTTAAACCTTTGCTAAAAGTTAATTGGCCACTTTTATGTAGGTCTGTGTCTGGATTTCACATTCTATTTTGTTAATCTCTCTGTTTACCATGATACCTTGAGGACCGACGTGTTATCAGGAAGTCTTGAAACTAGGTAGCACGAGTTCTCTTCCTTCAGTCCTTTTTAAGATTATTGGAACTCGTCCTGGCTCCTTTGCCCTTCCATGGGAACTTTCGTGATCCACTTGCCCATGTTCAAAACCGTCTGCTAGGACTTTGCACCTATGCTCCTGGAGAGTTGCCATGGTAATGGTGGCCCATGCTCTAAACATGAAGACAGGCTGTTCTCATTGACAGAGGGTTTTTTTCTCTTCTCGGGGTGTCTTATTTTTCAGCATATATAGTGTTATTATAATATTTACATTTTTACACCTAAACAGTTCATTATTTTGGTGCTATTATAAATAGACCATTTATTTAATTTCAGTTTCTACTTGTCTACTGATTTACTGATAGTATTCAGAGATAAAATATATTTTTAAATTATTATTTTTTTAATTTTGAGATTGTTATTACTTCATTTCCCCCTCTCCTTTTCCCTCCAAACCCTATCAATATTCTGTCTTGCTCTCTGTCAAATTCATTGTCTCTGTTTTCATCATTGTTACACACATGTGTGCATACACAGAAAGACATATACATACACACATATTATATATATTTACCCTAATCCTAGTATATACAGGGTTGGGACCAGGTGCTGTCCTACATTCATGTTCGCACATCTATTGGTGTCGTTCCTGTCCAGCTCATGTTTAGGCAGACATGCCAGTAAAAGTACTGACTTTGTATAATGCAGTGTGCTGAACTCAGTTCTTATTTTTCAGTAGGATTTTTGTAGCTTTCTTGGAATTTTCCTGTGTGCTGTCTGCAAACATAGTATGCTTCTCCTGCCTGCTTCTACGTTCCCCTTTTCTTTATTGCACTGACAACTACAACTTCTGACATGTTTAAAGAAAGTCATTGTAAGTGCAGAACCTTCCAACCCTGGAGGAACTCAGTCTTTACCTATTAATCATGATGCTAGCTATAGCTTTTTTTTGTAAACTTCCTTAATCAGGTTTTAATGTTTTTTCCCATTTTCTTCATATTTCTTCTTTTTTTAAAATTTACCTAGAGTTTCATTTTTTAATGCTTTCCCTTAAACTACATAAATAGTCAATGAGTAAACTTCATACTAACTAACTTTCAACTGTTATACAGACCTTGAATTTTCAGGATAACTATACACAGTTGTGATGTGTTTTCTCTTCAGCACTGCTGGATCCTATTTATTGTTAAGGATTTTTGCATTCATAGTTGTAAGGGATATAGGTAGCTAGATTTACATTTTTATTGTTTTATTGGTTTGTTTCTGTGCATGTGTGTTTGTGTGGGGGTACACACATGCCAGAGCATGTGTTTAGAAGTGAGAGGACCACTTATGAGAGTCAGTGTTCTCCACCCATCACTGGGAACTCGGATCAAGTTTAGGTCATCTGATTTGGTAGCAAGTGCCTTTATCTCACCAGCCTGGCTGCTTGTGAAAACAAGCCTGAGTACAGACTAGAAAACCAATTGACCATGGGTTCTGAGAAGAAAACTGCAGATTATAATAATACTTCATAGGTATTTTAATGTGTGTTTGTCATTTTTCCATCACAATAACAACACCACCTGTGACCATCATCTCATAAAGAGAAAAGGATACCTTTGGCTCATGGGTTTAGGGATTTTAATTAGCATGTATTTATTAGTGTCATTCATATAAGTGTTGCAGTTTTTTTTCTTAACCAGGCTTGCTCCCAAATAATTGAGACAAGACTATTAGATTTATTTAACAGCTTTAAGGCATAACAACTGGGCAGAATCTATTTTAATCCTCTAAGATAATCTTGCAATCTCCTAGCCCAAATCCCTGAGATACTTGTAGTTTAGTACTGATCTGGCTATCTCTGCTCCAAGTGTTTTTTCTTGGTGTCTCCTGGACTATCTCCAAGAGGGTCAAACCCTGACTTCCTCTCTCTCTGTCTCTCCCTCCTGTGGCTGGGAGGAAGTCCATGCTATTCTCTCCTCTGCTCAGTCACTGGCTGGTCTGATTCTTCCTTGACCAACCAGGGAATGATTAGGTAGCAATGTCTACACAACATTGAGACAGGATAGTCTTAGAATAAGGACTGCATCCAGATACGGGGACACAGAAACAGCATTTAAACAGTACAAGAATAATCTTTACACAGTGCACAATGACATCATGTTTACACTTATTATGTCCTTCCAATGTCTGACCTACTCCAAGCATTTATTTATTTTATTCTTATGACAATGCTATGTACTACACTCAACCACCTGGCCTTACTTACTGTTTCAGTTACCTGGAGCCAGCTGTGGTATGAAACATCAAATGGAAAATTCCAGAAAGAAATAGCGCATTATTTAAACTGCATGCCTTTCTGAAAAACACTGTGGAATCTTATGCTGTCTGGCTCCTTCCCATGCAAATGTCTTGCATGTACACAATCTTTATGGTGCACCTAGCAGTCATTTAGTGGTTTTCTTGGTTGCCAGGTCAGTCACCCAAGTGCTGTCTTTAAGTATACTTATTTTACGTTAAATAAAAGACAAAGCACAAGGAGTGATGTTGGTAATGCAGATAAGATGGAAAGCCATGGAGTGGCTGTGATCAGTGCCTAATGGAAGTCAGGATGATGGTTTCCTAGGTCAGTGATTTAGGCATTTGCTTGGGGTCTTGGATTGTGATCTCCATATTGCAACACAGAAATCTGTACTTTTACCCACTCTTGTATATGCCCAGTGTCCTTTACCTGCATGGATGAGACTCCTCCTGCTCATTGCACATACATGGTCACATTTGCATCCTTCCAGAGGAAACTGCTCCATCAGTGGATAGTTCTATATCAGCTTCTTGAGGCTTTTTAAAAATCATCTGAGACCCCTGGAGAGTCAATTTCAAAATGCTTGGCATTGCTTCTAAGCTCCATGTGAAGAATGACCTAGATAGATGAATCAGATCACCATTGCTTCTGTGGCTGTTCTGTTGGAGTCTCTGTGGAATGCTGATCTCAGAGTTACCTGGGATAACCATGTCCTTTACTCCTAGGATGGGAATATGGGTTTTTTGGGTCCCTCATAAAACTTAATTGGGTCCTGTCTTAGTTAGGGTTTCTATTTCTGCACAAACATCATGACCATGAAGCAAGTTGGGGAGGAAAGGGTTTATTTGGCTTACTTCCACATTGCTGTTTATCACAAGGAAGTCAGGACTGGAACTCAAGCAGGTCAGGAAGCAGGAGCTGATGCAGAGGCCATGGAGGGATGTTTCTTACTGGCTTGCTTTTTCTGGCTTGCTCAGCCCACTCTCTTATAGAACTCAAAACTTCCAGCCCAGGGATGGCACTACCCCTTTGATCACTAATTGAGAAAATGCCCCACAGCTGGATTTCATGGG
>JADRCD010174140.1:0-10282 GCA_019843815.1 Montemys delectorum | reverse complement strand
CGGACTGGAACTCAAGCAGGTCAGGAAGCAGGAGCTGATGCAGAGGCCATGGAGGGATGTTTCTTACTGGCTTGCTTTTTCTGGCTTGCTCAGCCCACTCTCTTATAGAACTCAAAACTTCCAGCCCAGGGATGGCACTACCCCTTTGATCACTAATTGAGAAAATGCCCCACAGCTGGATTTCATGGAGGCACTTCCCCAACTGAAGCTCCTTTCTCTGTGATATCTCCAGCCTGTGTCAAGTTGACACACAAAACTAGCCAGTACAGGTCCATACAACATACTGAAGGACTCTCAACTGTACAGAATGTCCGTATCTTGAAGATTTGTTTGTGTCTGGAAGCCGCTTGTCCTACAAAGCCAAATCATTGTCCTTTACCATGTAGACCAGAGGCCTAATCATTAATCATAAAACCTTGAGATTTTACATTAAAACAATATTTGTGCTTCTCTCTTTAAAAAAAAAGAAATCAAATGAAATGAAGAACTATTCACCATATGTGGAGATTCTAAGCAACCATCAAGACTTTGGTATAGGCAGACTCTCAGACACATCCCATCACTTAGAATTGTCTTGTACTACTTGTTTACCTCCTACATGCATTTAGTTTTAGAGTTTTTGCCTTCCACAGGGCTTGCATTCTATGTATATTCATTAAAGTAGTGTTTGCTAAGTGCCCCATGTGTGCAGGCGCTCTCCATCGAGAACACAGAAACGAAGCTAACAGACTATAATCCCAGCCCCTGGGAGCTCACATTCTGTGGGATGAATAAGAAAAATCAGTCTATAGTTCACTGGAATATAGTAAGTATTGGAGTAAATGACCAGAAATGAAGAGCAAGGTAGGACTTTGATAACTGGATGTGGGGAGGTCTCACCAAGGGACGACACTGGAGAAGAAAAAGAAAAAGGATGAGTTGGAGATCCATTTGCATATAAAGAAAAGAATATTAGAGACATGAGAAAGAATGCCCCTGAGTCTAGGAAATGTCAGGTCTGCATGAGGAACAATGTGACCCTGTCATCTTCCACACAGAATTGCTTTTCAAAGAATTCACTTCAGAGCAAAAGAAGTATGGTGACAATCCCACAATTCACTGGTCTCTTCATATCCCTTAGCATCTGGAAGAAGCTGGCTCAATGGGAGGGTGAGATGGCCTTTGGAAGACATTTACAGTACAGACAGAGGACAAGGGTTTCCAGAAGGCTGTATGTACTGTGAATGAATCTGACATAAGATAGCATTTGTCTCATAGCCAGGATTCATTGACCAGGAAGCATAGCTGGGTATGGAATGATGCCACTCATAATCACCCCCAGTGACACACATATTTTTGCTTCCTGTTCCCATAACCCCATTGTCTACTGACCCAGAGGTCTTAGTTCTAAAGGAAGGAATGCTTTCACCAAAGACACAACAAAGACTCTATTGAGCTGGAAGCTAGACTTCTGCCTGGCTGCTTTGGCCTCACAAGTCTCTAAGCAACAGCCAAAGAAGGAAACTTGCTGTGTTGGTTGGAGGGATGGATCCAGACTAGCAAGGAGAGTCAAACTAAGACCTCATGGTGGAGGTAAGGAAAAGTATGTCTGCATGAAGACATGCATTTGGAAACCCTGAGCATCACCACACCTTAGTATTACTTATCTGGATGTGATCAAGGTTTAACAAAAATCACAGCAAACCAATAACCACAGGGTTTCTAGTGGTCCAGAGAGCAGAAACTAAGGCTTATGTGATTTGTCTGTCTCCACTCTGCCCTTCTTCTGATTCAGATCAGTGGACTAGCATCAAAGGCACCAAATGTAGAATTGTAGGTTCTCCCTAGACATAATGAATCAAAACTGAGATCTCCATGTTGCTCATCAGAACACCAATGTTCATTATCTCTAAGACGTTTGATGCAGGTCTTGGTACTTTTTGCCCCCGTGTCATATCACATTGTCTTACTTCACCTACTTTGTTGATGATTCTAAATCTCCTTTACTCACTGTGGTGGCTGAATAGGAATATCCCCATAGACTCATGTGTTTCAATGCTTGGCCATTGAGAGTAACACTATTAGAAAGCATGGCCCTACTGGAGGAGGTGTGGCCTTGTTGGAGGGAGTGCATCACTGTGTAAGAGGGTCCTGAGGACTCCTATGTTCAAGCTCTGCCCAGTGTAGAATCAGAGCCTCCTGGCTGCCTGAGGACTCCAGTCTCCTGTTGTCTGTGGATCAAGATGTATAGTTCTCAGCTCCTCTAGCACTGTCTGCCTGCACACTGCCATGCTTCCTGCCATGATGATAATGGACGAACCTCTGAAATTGTAAGCCATGTGCAATTAAATGTTTTCCTTTAAGAGTTGCCTTGGTCATTTTGCCCCTTCACAGCAAGGAAACCCTAAGATACGCCCTCTTCCTTTTCTTCAAGTACTATTATAAGCATAGAGCTTCCATAGAGTTCTAGCCTATGCAATCTTCTAGCAACTCCTGAATTTTCTGGGAACTTTTCCTTCCCAAACCTTCAATTCCTACTATGGAATGCTTAAGACATACCCATCTCTCTCTTTCGTGGAGTCAAACTTCTATTTTCCACTGGTTGTCAATTTCATGTCTGTTTTACAGGATTTTAAATGCAGCACATCTCAAATAGATCCCCTCCCCCCACTGCCAGCCTCGATTCCCCATCCTGATTACCCACTTGCCTCCTCACTAACACCCAGGGTCTTCCTGGCTTTTCTACCTCTCATACCACCATATCCAGACAGCTACTGAACTTTTCAAACCTGTCTCATCTATCTAGTACCAGCTTTGTCTCCCTTCGCCTGTCATTGCTTTAATTTTTTATGCTCTTGCAATCAATTAGTTGAATTATTAATTAATCTCTTACCTGCACCTCCACCTCCCCTCCCCCTGCTTATCTTCCGCCTGTCATTAGTGCAAGCTTCTCTGAAGGCACCCAAGGCCTTATTCTCTTTGCTCATTCTTATTTTTCTTTAAAAATTGTGTGTGTGGGATGTGCATGCATGTGTGTGCACATGTTTACACTTGTGTGGGCATGTGTCCAGAGGCCAGAGTTGATATTAACATCTTCTGTATCCTTCCCCAGCCTATATATTGAGGCAAGGTCTCTAGCTTGAAACAAGAGCTGGATAATTTGGCCATTTCAGATATGCAGGTTGCCTGGAGAATCCTCTCTCTCTCTCTCTGTCTCTTTGTGTATGTGTTTCTCTCTCTGTCTGTGTGTTTCTCTCTCTCTATGTCTTTCTCTCTGTGTATCGCTCTGTCTCTTTCTATGCCTCTCTCTCTCTGTGCCTCTCTCTCTCTCTCTGTGCCTCTCTCTCTCTCTCTCCTGCCTGCTGGGATTACAAGAGAGCTGCCATATCCTCCTGGCATTCACCTTCATGCTGTATATGCAAGCTCTGGCCCTCTTGCTTGCCTAATAAGTGATTTACTAGCTGAGCAGCCTCCTCAGATCTCTTCATTGCTTTTATACCCCTCCAGTCATGGAGGTGGAGTGATGTGCTTGCTCTACAATCATGAAGGCCTAAGTTTAAATCCACATAATAGGCAAATGTGGTGGTATCTTAGTTAGGGTTAGTTGCTGTGAGGGAATACCATGACCATAGCAACTCTTAGAAAAGAAAGCACTTAATTGGGGCTGGCTTGCATTCAGAGGGTGAGTCACTTCAGCAGTGAAGTGACATCTTGAGAGCTGTGCAGGTGTGGGAGGGAAATAGACAGGACATTTTGGGAGGGGCAGCAGCAGAGGGACAGAAAACAGCTCCTTGAACCTTCTGAGAAGGCCAGGGTCTCCTGGGTAGAAAGGCCAAAGGTCAGGGAGAGAAAGTGGATTTCCACGTACTCATCCACCCATGTCCTTTGTCAATAAGAATACATAATTGTCCTTTGTTGTTGAGAAGACCACCAACCCACACAATGTTCTTTTGTATGTGGTCCTTTTCAGGGCCCAAGGGCCATCTCTGCCATGTTGTACATAGAAGTTCTCATGAGAATCCCTGTTTTTCGAAACTCCTTGGTTCTACTTGGGTGGTATCCTAGCCCAGGGTAGCTTGCATTTGAGCTTTGAAACTCAAGCCACTGTTGGCTGCACCACTTCAGCTGCCCACTGAGGTCACTTCTGTTGATGTTAACTAAGCCGTTGTCCATGAGATAAACACAGTTCTTTGTGCCCATCCTGCCTGGTCCTTGGGCTGCTGTTCTATTACTAGATGTCTGCAGACAGGTATGTGGTTTTATCTTTGCATAATATTATCTTCTAGAGCATTAATCTATTTCTACTTATCACTGTACTATTTGATATTATTCTCTTGGACTACAATCCATACATCCCAATTTCTTCTTGGCTGGGAGCTTGAATGTGGTGGGATATTCCTGCTAATAATAAATAATAATAAATAATATTCCATTGGGAATATTATTTTCTTAGCCTCCAACCTCTCTATTCTGAAGTCCTGAGATCTAACTTCACCCCTATCTCCAAACTATTTCTACCCGCTATTCCAGGACTAATGACAGGTCCTTACCCACATACTTATGTCCTGAGATGATTCCTGAGTGAGGAGTGTTTTCCCCAAGGGTACAAGTAGATTATCCTTTGGCTTGTTGTCTAAACACAGTGATCAATTAAGATGCTGCACTGTGTCAGCTGTGGGGGTTCCCAGAACATATGCAATCTGGGTTGTTCTGTTCTTTTCGGCTTGAATGGAAACCTAGTTGCAGCCAGGCATCTTGGGCATCTGTCAGAAACCAAGCAGCCTGGTATGTGATTTTAAGGAGACTGAGAATGCTTTTTTTTAAAAAAAGTTCAATTTAATGTGTGTGTGTGTGTGTGTGTGTGTGTGTGTGTGTGTGTGTGTGTTGACCTTTTGGGGGTGGGTAGGTAGGTACGTGCATCTTTCTGTGCATGGGGAGGACATTGTGTGTCCTTACTCATTCACTGAACCTGGATATAGGCTGGCAGCCAGCAAGTCCCAAGCATCAATTAAGCTGCTGAACTGTGTCAACCGTGGGGGTTTCCAAAGTCTGTGCATTCTGGGTCTCTCTGTTCTTTTTAGTTTGGAAGGCAGAAGGAAGTTGGAATAACCCTAGCCCCACCAACCCACTCTGTGCTTTAGGGATAGGCATGTTGGGGCTTACACCTGGCTTCTTAACTGCTTGTATAGATTAGAAATCTGGTTCTCACACTTATAGAACAAGTGCTCTTAGCTGCTGAGCCACCTCTTCAGCCCTTCCTGCCCCTCCATTTTTTTTAACCTAAGTAAAACAAATCAATATGGGTGATTTCATTAGATTAAACTATCTATGAAAACACTTGCTAAGGAACTGGAAAGAGATGACTCAGAGGTCAAGAACACTTGCTACTCTTCTGTAGGACTGAATTCAATTCCTAGCACCCACATGGCTGCTCACAACTGCCTCTAATTCCAGCCCCAGGGGATCCAATGCCCTTTTTTGGCCTCTGTGGGCAGGCAATAGTGTACAGACATACATGCAAGCAGAATACTCATTCATGTAAAATAAAACAAGATTCTTGCAAGAGTCTTTCCAAATACTGGAAAAAATGTCTCTGCAGGCAGTGATGGCCAGCTCTCAGGAGGGAGAAAGAAGGAAAGGGAGGTTTAGGCTTGCTGACTTTTAAGGTAGCTGCTTTGGTTTTAACTCTAGTTTTCTCGTTGCTGGATGTGTGATCTTAGCTAATGTCTAACTGCTCTGTGCTTAATCCCACTTTCCTGCAAAATGGAAGTGAATGATAGTAATAACATCTACCTCCTGCAGTTAGCTGAAGTGAAGTGTTTAGATAACAGCTGGCAGGTGGCAAGCTCTAAAGAAGTGCTTACAGTATATACTGTTATCTGTCCAGTCACAGGAAGGAAGGACATGGATACTCTGAGTGTCTTAGTTAGGGTTACCGTTGCTGTGGTAAAACACCATGACCAAAGCCACTTGGGGAGGACAGGGTTCATTTGGCTTTACATGTCCGTATAACAATTCATCATCAAAAGTAGTGAGGGCAGGAACTCACATAGGACAGGAACCTGGAGCCAGGAGCTGATGCTGAGGCTGTGGAGGGGTGCTGCTTACTGGCTTGCTCTCCATGGCTTGCTCAGTCTGATTTCTTATAGAACCCAGGACCACCAGCCCAGGGATGGCCCCACCCACCATGAGCAGGGCCTTTCCCCATCAATCACTAATGACAATTCCCAATAAGTTTACCTACAGCAGATCTTATGAAGGCATTTTTTTCAGTTGAGGTTCCCTCCTCCCAAATGCCTTTAGCTTGTGTCAAGTTGACATAAAACTATCCTGTACAGAGTAAGAGAATTCACTAATTAGCATGAAAAATTTATTTGGGGTGTGTGTATGCTTACCTTCTTCATAGACAGTAATAATAATGGTAAAGAGTCATTGAGTTAATGCTATGTAACATTGAAACTCCAAGTGACTCATGACAGGGCTCAATCCCAGGACTCTGATTATGACACAAAGCTCATATGAGCTGCTTCTTTAACTTACAACCTTCCCATCATGTGTCCATTAGTTCAGTGTAACTAGTGTTGTCGATGTTGTTCATGACCGGCAGAGTTTGGACATAATCTCAAGTCTGACTGAGGCAAAACCTTGCACATTTGTCAAAATCTAATGGTTTTATTTCCCAAAGCTTCACTAAATCATGGGAGAGCAGGTGCTCTCTAGAAAAAGCAAATGCACCGAAACAGCCAGTCTTCAATGTAAAAAGACAAACACAGTGAAGAAAAGCATAGCAACCACTGGATCATGTCGTGAAGTAGAGGGTAGCAACCACTGGATCATGTCGTGAAGAAGAGCGTAGCAACCATTGGATCATGTCGTAACCATTGGATCATGTCATGAAGAAGAGCGTAGCAACCATTGGATCATGTTGTGAAGAAGAATATAGCAACTGTTGGATCAGGTCAACTTCAGTGTGTTTGAACCTGTCATTCCCTATGACTAAGGTGTTACCTGGTGGTAGCTGGCTTCATCTCATTCCAGATCACTACTTTGGCTAAGCTTTTATTTGTAGAAAACTCTCAGGGTGGGGTTCCCATTGAAATTGTCATTGCATTGCCCAGAACTGTATGTCTTCAGCTAGCAATGGCCTGTTGGTCTCTTAGCAGTGAACACTCCCTTATCTTTCTTTTGAATGAATTGAATATGACTTGAAAGTGCTTTGGGACACTAAACTTGACGATGATTCAGGATGCTATCAACTTTGGCTTCCAGATCCAGATATGGAAATACAGCAAGGATTCTATCAGTGTGGTGTGCCCTTGTCTTCTGGGCACTGCCAAACTTTGAGCTAAGAGGAGATAGGGAGAGCCCTTGCCTAAAGCTGTTGCTAAGAGGCAGAGGTTCAATGGAGAAATGCCTCAAGTCAATCCCTTCTAAGGACGACCTGGCATATTCTCTGAAGAGCAGATGTTTCTCTTTATAGATCAGTTCTTCTCAAACCTGACATCTAGACTATCATATGGTTACAATGGACAAGATACAGAGGAAGGGTTGAGGGCCTTATGTCATCAACAGCTTTCTTAGCTGCTAACCCAGATAAAAAGGACCAAGATCCTTTCTTACTAGTGAACCCGAGTCTTCGGATTGAGCCTTTCATGGGTCACATGGGGTTTAAATACTGTTCTTCCAAAATTTTATGTCCACTCCAAATATCAGAATATGACTTTAAAGTCACACAACATGGACCCAGAGAGATGACTTGGTGGCTAAAGCATCTATTGTGTGAGGAGCAGAATTTGATTTCCACAAACCTACTTATATGTTAGACCTGTGTGGAACTCTACACATAATCTATCACCAGAAGGCAGAGAAGAGGGGTCCCCAGAACAGGCTTGCTAGCAAGACTTGGATATCATCAAGTTCTAGATTTGAGTGACTGTTACACTTTATCTAGTACTTTTTAAATTATGGTTAGGCATGGGCTCCACCACATTGCCTTCCATTCACGAAGGCTGACCTGGCTATAGATGCTGCTGAGTGACAGATCTGCCAACAGCAGAAACCAGCACTGAGCACTAGATCTGAGACCACCCCCTGGGTGACCGGACAGCAACCTGGTAGCCGATTGACTACACTGGAGAAGACAATGCTTAGTCTTTAACTGAGTAGATACTTATTAGAGTCATGGATTTTCCTTTCTTGCATGTAATAATACTGTGTGAAACTATTCACCCAAATCACCACCCATGGATTTACAGAATGCCTTATTCACTGCCAGAGTATTCCAGACAGTGTTACTTCTGACCACAGAACTCCCTTCACAGGCAAAGAAGAGAGATAGTGGGCCCATGATCATGGAATCCACCGATCTTACCATGTTTCCATCATCCTGAAGTAGCTTGACTGATAGAAAGATGGAATTGCTTTTTGAAGACACAATTACAGTGCCAATTAGGTGGCAATAGTATAGAGGGCTGAGTCAGTGTCCTCTAGAAAACAGCATATACTTTGAATGTGTGTCTAATAGATAATGCAGTTTCTTCCACAGCCGGGATCCAAGGGTCCAGGAATCAAGGAGTGAAAAAAGACAATAATTCCACTAACCAGTATGTTCGTAGTGACCCTTTAGGATAGTTTTATTTCCTGTTGTCACAACCCTAAGTTCTGCTGGCCTAGGGGTTTGGTTCTAGATGGGCTAATACTCCTACCAGGAGACACAGCAAACATTCCATTGAACTAGAAGCTTAGACTTCCCCCTGGTCATTTTGAGCTTCTGATGCTCTTAAATCAATAGGCTAAGAAAGGAATAATAACGTTAGGTAGGGTTATTGGTCCAGATTTCCAAGAGGAAACTGGATTGCTTCTCCACAATGGAGATAAGGAAGGTGATGTCTCAAGTGCAGGAGATCCTTTAGGGTGTCTTGGTGCTACCATATTCTGTGATTAAAATTAATGAGAAAATGTGATAACCTAATCCAGGAAGGATGACAAAGGGTACAGACCCACCATGGATAAAGGTATAGGTCATTCTTTCAGGAAAAAAGCCTAGACCTCTGAGGTGCCTGCTAAGGGTGAGGAAATACAGAGTGGACAGTGGAGGAAGGCCTTTATAAATACCAGTTGAGGCCATATGACCAATTGTTGAAATGAAGGAGATAATTGACATGGTGTTGCTGTTTGTTAAGAATGTGTTTGAACAGATATGTGTTTTCTTTCCTTGGTTTGTTTATGATGTACTATAACATCAATTAAGAATATCACACTTAAGTTTGAGATAGGAAAAGAATGTGCCTTGGGGCTAGAGAAATTCCTCAGTGGTTAAGAGCCCTAGCTACTCTTCCAGAGAACCTTGGTTCAATTCCCAGCAACCACACATCATCTCACAACTATCTATAATTACAGTTCCAGATCACCAGAAGGTGATCTGACCCTTTCATGTAGGCATACATGCAGACAAAACACCAATGTACATAAAATTAATCAATCAAACAAGCAATCATTAAAAAAGAATTTCCCTCAAGGAGTGTGGCAATGAGTTTTTGGTTGTACAGTGGATAGTTATCTTAGGCATAATTATGACCTGGTTAAATATATAATATGTCTGTGATTATACATGAGGTTGTTATATCATGTGAGGGGTAATTATGACCTGGTTATTATTTTCATCTGGAAATTAATCATAAGAAAAGGAGATACAATTGTGTGTTAAGTTGACAAGGGGTGGATTTGTTATAGCTCTTCGTGGTTGTCAACTTGACTATATCTGGAATTAAGTAAAACCCATGAGGCTAGGTACACCTCTGAGGAAGTTTTTTTCCTTAATTATATCTTTTGAAATAGGATGATTCATTTTTAATCTAGATCTTTTGAGGTGAGAAAGTATATCTTTAATCTGGGCCGTACCTTTCGTTGGTAGCCTATATAAGCATGGAAGAAGGAAGAATGCTTTTTTTTTTTACTGCTTACTCTCTCTGCCAAGTCTGTTCTTTCTCTGGAATTAGAGCCTAGTTCTGACATATACCAAACACTGGTTGAGACATCCAGCCTTGGGGATTGGGCAACTACTAAATTCTTGGACTTCCTCTTGGTAGATGGTTACTGCTGGACTAGCTGAACCATAGCCTGTAAGTCATCCTAATAAACCCCTTTGTCTATCCAGTCTTCATGCTCTGTTTCTCTAGAGAATTCTAATACAATCAACCCAGTCTCATCACATTGAAATAAATGCTTTTAACTTTCATGGTCATAAATTCATACTCTTTCTCTCTCTTTCCAAAATATATATACAAATAGGTAAAAAAAAAAA
>JADRCD010174135.1:0-12333 GCA_019843815.1 Montemys delectorum | reverse complement strand
TTTCCCTTGCTACCCTAAGCCCAATCAGGGAAGTGGTCAGTGGCTGCTTACCCAAATTCTTACATGGCTGGTTGGCTTTCTCTCCTGCATCTCTTGCATCCCATTCCTCTCTCCCAAGTCATGGCGATTCTCCTCTTCCTCTCTCCCAGTTCCTAGCCCATGCAAATCTAAAGATCTTGCCTCAGTCTGCCTGCCCAGTCATTTGCATTTGGTTCTTCATTGATCAATTAAAAAACAACTGGAGACAAGGACCTTCATCATTTGGACACTCAGATTCCTGATTTGGGAGGGGACCAAATTAATCCAAAGCATTGGAACCAATTTCCAACAATAATAGAGTTTTATCCTTCTAGAACCAGAAGCTAAAGTAAATTCTTCCCTCTATAAGTAGCTTCTGGTGATGATGTTTTATCACAGCAACAAAAAGTAACTAGTGCAAGCTGCTAGAATCAAACTTCCTAACTATTTATGTTGTTCTAGTCCTGCTGCGACAGCATGTTAAGCTAAAACTAGTTTTCCTCCACTATACAAATAAACTCTTCAAGATGTGGCATGCTTAAGTACTTGCAGAATTGGTCCTACTATATGTATATAATTTTCTTTAATTTGAATGTCACACACTAATCTCTCCTAGTTTTTCTATTTGTTTGTTTGTTTTTGTTTACTGTTTGTTTTGTCAACTTGACACAACCTAGAGTTACATTAGAAGAGAAACCTCAGTTGATAGAATCCTCCAACCCAGCCTGTAGATTGGACTATAAGGTGTTTTGTAAAAATTTATGATTGATGTGGGAGGACTCAGCACATTAGGAAGAGTGCTACCCCTGTACAGGTAGTCCTGAGGTCTATAAAAAAGTACACTGATCAAGCCATGAACAATAGTATCGTACAAAGATCACCCTCTCTCCAGGTTTCTGCCTTGAGTTCTTGCCTTGAATTCTTTCAGTCAAGGACTGTGATGTGCAAGTATAAATGAAATATACCCTTTCCCCCCAAGTTTCTTTTGATCATGTTCTTTGTCATGGCAATAGAAGCCAAAATAGAATAAAAATTACTACCAGGAATGAGTATTGCTGTGGCCAACCTGATTAAATGGTTATGGGAGGAATGTGGAAGTGTTTAAAACTATGGATGGAAAAGCCATTGAGTAGTCAGATCTTTTTTTCTTTTTCATTTAAAGAAAATATTCATGTATATTATATATATATGACTATAAACTAGGTGAGGGCATCAGATCCCATTATAGATAGTTGTGAGCTACCATGTGGTTAAACTCAGGAACTCTCAAAGAGTAGCCAGTGCTCTTAACCACAGAGATATCTCTCCAGCCCATTTCATTTTTTTGTTAACTTATTTATTTACTTTACATTCCAATTGCAGCTTCTATTCCCTCCTCTCCTCCCAGTCCCTCCAGAGTATGCAGATCTTAATGAGCTTTCCGAGAGCTGTAGATGACGGAAGCCTGGCTTACAAAGTTTCAGCGGAAAGCAATAACTATATCGGGACTGTTCAAGTTACAGTCTGAATTGAGAAAAGTGGTTCTGGTAAGCTGGCACTGAAGAATCAGCTGTGATTAACAGGAGATCAGAGTTGTAATCCAGAGGGAGCCAATGCTGCACTTCATGGTGCCAGCTAAACTTGGCCATATATGAGAGTCACCAAGGTGGGACTGGTTTTAAAGGCATGAAGGGGTCATGGAAGGCAGCTGAGGTTTAGCAATGTGTGATAGAGATGAAGTCCATGAAGAGACATCAGAAGAAAGTGACAGTGAAGGTACAGAACTAACTGCATTAGAGTCCCCAGCATCCTGGAGATGCTAGTATTGTGGACATCAGAAACAGCGGCCACAGTAGAGTGGGGCTCTCTTGAGTCCATAGAAGACCTATGCCACTCTGGGTGAAATCTGGAGAACTAAAGCTCCCTCGGTTCCTCGGAACCAAGACTATCATGAGTTGCAGGCATCAGACTTCAAGCTACTTGTCCTGTTGGAGTTTGAACTAGTTTGATTTTATTTTGATTGTGATCTTTCCTCTTGGGGTAAGAATTATTTAACTTATTTTTATTTTTACAGAAACTTACAGTTAAAAGACTTGAATATTTAAAAGAATTTTCATATTTTTAATTGTTACTTAAAGACTGTAGGACTTTTAAAGTTGGTAGGAATTTTAAAGTTTTATATTATGGTTTTAATATTAACATGAGGATGATTTGGGAATAAATCAGAAAGGAAGGGTTATACTTTAATAGTAATGTATTGGTGGTTCCTGGTTGACAAGGATTAATTGTCGTGGTTAGGTTTTTGTTGTTGGTGGTGGTTTGTTTTTTGTTTGTTTGTTTGTTTGTTTTTTGATGTTTTGTTTTGTTTTGTGTTAGCCTGATACAGGCTTAAGCAATCTGGGAAAAGAATCTTCAATTGATAGAATGCTTCCATTCATCACAGTGCTATAAAACATGAAATCGAAATCCTATCATGGTACTCTCCCCTACCCCACTACCCAATCCTTCTTATCACTGTCTATGACCTCAAAGTGTTGAATCAGTTGGAAAATGGTTTTTTTTTGTTTTGTTTTTTTTTTGTTTTTTTTTTTTGTTTTTTTTTTTGTTTTTTTTTTTTTGTTTTTTTGTTTTTTGTTTTTTGTTTTTTGCCACTTTACATCTTGCTAGGTCAGAGCAATCTATTTGTTTTGTTTTTATTGTTTGTTGTTTTTGAGGTTTTCTTGTGGAAATTATAGATTCATTGCTTATAAAATAATAGTAAGACCCCCTGTACAGGACTTAAAAATTTGAGGTTTTCAAGGTCTGTTCAAGAAAGAAATTACTTCTGCAAAGACTTTTCTTTCTCTTCCATCTGGACTTCCAGCCCTTTGGATAGTATTTCTTGCATTGAGGATGAGTCTTCTCTTCCCAGTTAATCTGCTAGACACATCTAAAGGTATGCATCCGTCTCTTAGGTGGTTATGAATCCAGTGAAGTTGACAGTGATGATTAACTATCACAGTCCCCAAAGTTATTTATAGCAATGCCATCTATGATAAATACTGTGAGCTTGATAAGATCTAGAATCATCTAGAAATCTCTGTCCTAGGCATCCCTGTGAGGGTTATCTAAATCCCTTTAATTGATATGGACTCTCTTTATCCCTGAGTAATGTTATTCCAGGGACTGGGGTCCTGAACTGAATAAAATGTAGAAAATGAGCTAAATACAAACATTTGCTACCCTCTGCTTTTGGACTATGGACACAATGTGAAAGTTTGCCTTAGGCTTCTTCTTCCATGACTTCCCTACTTTGTTGAACTGTATCTCTGAACTGTGCACCAAAATCAACTCCTCTTTCCTGCTGTGTGAGGTGTTTTAGTACAGCAGTGAGGACATAATTAATGAAGTACCCCAAAAAAACACACTTTAAACTTTAGCTTACAAGACTTAAATGGCTATTATCCAGTCTAGACACTGAAAATTCAGAAGAATATTTGCAGAGCTGTCTGTCACTATCATTTCATCTCACCCATCCAGAATACATTTGGAAATTGAGCATTTGTTCAAGCAGAATTATAGAGGAAAACAATGAAAAGAAAACCTGAATCTACCCTATTACCCCTGCAAAATGTGGCAGAAACTTGGAATAGATGGACATCCAAGCCTAGATATCTGTAGCCCGATCTCCTGGTGATTGCCCTAAAAAGTGACAAGTCCTGGAGCTCAGGTCTTGTGTACCACAGGGCAGCAGAGGTGCTGAAAGAATTTTAAGGTATTCAAAGGGTAAAATTTGCTTCTAGGTTATCACAACAGAAAAGCCACTAAATTTTCTGGTCTGCCCTGAGGTACATCTCCAGTTTTATAACAAATAGCATATATTCCCTGCCAGGTCACACACTCCACCAGGATGTCCACAGGCCCCACTCTGCCGGGTGGGTGTCTGGATCGAAGTCAGCAGGGAGTGGAGAGAGACAGCTGTGGGGGTCCCTGGGCCTCATGGAGGCCAAGGATGGAAAGTTCTAGCTCCTGGGCATTGCAGGTGATGCTGGATACTGCAGAAGACCTGAGAACAAAGGGAGAAAGGGGGCAGGGAAGGGAAGCTGCATCGCCCAGCCCAAAAGGCTGAGTCTAGATAAAAGAGTCAATCCATGGTCTTAAAGTGTTTTATTGTAGAAAAGAGATAGAGAACAGGTAGAGAAGTAGAGGGCGGCCATGGCCATGTGGAGAGAACAGGACAAAAGACAAGGGTAAGAGGTTGAGAGAGAAGAGAGAGAAAGAGAAGGGAGAAGAGGCAAAGAGCCTTTTATATGATGGGCTGGGGTACCTGTCTGATGTCAGGTAACTGTGGGGTGGGGCATACCAGAATGTGGTCAGTTGACTGGGGTGGAGTCCAGCCAGAACACTGGAAGCTTGGGGCATTGTCTATGTGATAGATAGCACAGGATAATGGAGTGAGGGTTCATGGTGTCAATAGTCTTATGTGCCATGAGCATGGCTTTTACTGTTCCACCCTTTGTAGAACCTTCTTCTACTGGGTCTCTGGAAGAAAGCCTTGCTCAACCAGAAACACAGACTGCCCTTCACAGTCCCACAATTTTCTCTTTAAAATGAGAAAGGAAAACAAAAAGAAAAACAAGCTCTGTTGTTCAGGGACTCATCCCATCCTTTGTTTCAAGGGACCTAGGACACTGCTCCTCTGCTCTGGCCACCCTTTCTCTCCTCTGGTTTTCTAGATCCATTCCCTTCCCAGGTCTATTTCCTACCTCCAGGGATAGCATTCTCAAGCTTATAAAAAGGGGGGCACAATATGAACAAAAGGAAAAACTCTTTGCATGAGACAGTAAAAATAACTTTGATTCCAAGATGTAATTGTCATCTCTGAAGCTTACTGCTGAAGCTGACTGATTCAATCTGGCTTATCTAGGCTTGTCACTGATTTGCTCTGCTTGGCCTCAAATTAACTCTGGCAATTGGTTCTAATTTTTTTGGCTTCCTTATTCTCTGGCCAGAACTGCCTGTGCTCACCTGCACTGAACGACAGGAACTCAGGAACAAACTCAACTCCACTGCGCTCCACTCACTACTGTACTGACTCCCAACTAAGCCGACTCTCTCCTGGCACTGCTCTTAAATAGCTTCCCTTTCCTGTACTGTTCTCCTGGGAGGTGAACATATCCTTTCTCTGACTCCCTCCTTCAAATCTTTCTCTGATATGTCATTTTTGTCTCTCCCTCAATTAGATGTCACTTTGAAATGTGGCTTCTTCCTTCTACAAACTAATTTTAGGTACATTGTTTGGGATTAAAGGTGTGTGCTTAGGGCCTGTCTGCATTCTAGTAAGCGGGATTAAAGGTGTGTAGTGTGTCTGCATTGCAGCTGGATCATGAAGTCGTAGAAGGTCTTCCAGAGCAGCTGGCCTGGCACTTGATTAAAATTCCTCTATAACACAGAAAGAGAACTGAGACCCTACGTTCAGTTCATTGAGGCCTCACTGGGTTTGTCTTCGAAGTGCTTAGAAAGAGAATGGCTCCTGTTTTCCAAACCTACTGCCTGCTTTAACTTTTCCATTGTCACTGTTTGGAGAGCCTTCCCCCGCCTCAGTTAAAAAATGTAGTGCTTGCAAGTCCTAGTCCTCAGACTGGATGCTTCAAAGTGTGACCTTATATGGAAATCATGTCCTCACAGGGGCAGGTGAGAGACATTGAGTTATTAGTTTATCTTCATCCTGTATGACTGTCCTTATCAGAGAGGAATCTGAGGGGAAACTGATGTACGTAAAAACACTGGGAGAAGTTACCCATATAAGAGTCAGTGAACACCACCCCTGCACCCCCAGCACTGCTAAGAGAGAACCTGGGACAGATCTACCTCAACCTCCTCAGGGATCTTGCAAAACCTTGACCTTGGACTTCCATCCTGTAAAACAGAGAATGAGGAAAGCTCTGCTGCACAGTGACTCACTCCATACTTCATTTGAGGGGCCCCAGGACACTGCTCCTCTGCTCTGGCCAACTCTCCCTTCCCCTGGTTTTCCAGATACATTTCCTTCCCAGATCTATTTCCTTCCGAGGGGGTAGGATCTCCATGCTCATAAAATGTAAATCCAATTAGCCTTTCTTGACCCTATGTCATATATTTTTTACCATTCAGCAAAATGAAACCTTAAGTCTGGTAATTTTTCTAGAAACAAAGGATGAGAGAGAGAGAGAGAGAGAGAGAGAGAGAGAGAGAGAGAGAGAGAGAGAGAGAAGGGAGAGGCTAAAAGTATATCTAACCATCTTTCTAATTGGCTTCAAGTATTTCATCATTTATTTATATGGTAATTTTTTAAAATCATTCACTGCATGGTTGGATACTGTCCTAGTTATGATTCATATTGCTAGGAAGAGACACCATGACCTTATAAGGAAAGTCTTATAAGGAAACATTTAATGGGAGCTGGCTTTCAATTTAGAGGTTCAGTCCAGTATTGACATGGTAGGAAACATGACAGCATGCAGGCAGACATGGTAGCTGAGTGTTTTTCATCCGGATTGACTGGCAGTAGGAAGAGAATGAGAAGCTGTGTTTGGCTTGAGCATCTGAGGCCTCAGACCCCATCCTCAGTGACATACTTCCTTCAACCAAGTCACACCTACCCTAAAAAAGCCATACCTCCTAAGAATGTCACTCCCTATGGGCTTCTGTGGGACATTTTTTATTCAAACCACCATAGATACCATGTTATTTCCTGTTTTCTACTACTAAGGAATTCCTTTAAGGTGGACTTAATGACTTAAAAAGCAAGAGGCCATGTCCTATTTGTTGCAGGCCCTGCCATTCACTGGATTGGCTGGTGACAGTATGAGCAAACACTTTCTGCCAAAGGCTGGAGATTGTATTGTGAGCTTTATGATCCAAAGGCTCAGATGCTGTCCCAATTACATAGGACAAAACTAGTATGGAACTGAGTGAGCCTGTCTGGGCTTTGGTGGAGCCTTGTTGCTGAGTACTGGAATTTCAAGGAATTGTTACAAGCCTCAAAATATTCCTCTTGAATTTTGTTTCAGTAATTTAAAAATATACCAAAAGCCACACAATTCACAACCCCTTTATAGAAGAAAAGGAGGAAAATTTTGCATCCAGTCCCACAACACCCAGAGGAAGCTCCACTCCCAGACTCTCTAACAAGCCCAGGATCACAACATCTGTCCCAATACTGGGAGTAACTGGGACCAGCGGGACCCAGGCACGAAGGAACTCCACCAGCCCAGTGGCACAGTTCCTTCCAGTCTGTCTGGGCCGGTGCCCTAAGCAGATCTTGGTCACAAATTTTGCAGCCAGTCCCACAACACCCAAAGGAAGCTCCACACCAAGGTACTCTAACATGCCCAGGATCACAGGATCACAGAGACAGCTTGACTCTAAGGCGTTCTGACACAACCAAAATCACAGGAAGGAAAGGCCCCAGTCAGATTTAGCCAGGGTAGGTAGCACTAGAGATAATCAGATGGCAGGAGGCAAGCATAAGAACATAAGCAACAGAAACCAAGGTTACTTGACATCATCAGAACCCAATTCTCCAACCATAGCAAGTCCTGGACACACCATCACACTGGAAAAGCAAGATTGGGATCCAAAATCACTTCTCATGATGATGATACAAGACTTTAAGAAGGACATAAATAACTCCCTCAAAGAAATACAGTAGAACACAGGTAAACAGCTAGAAGTGCTTCAAGAGGAAACATAAAAATCCCTTAAAGAACTACAGGAAAACACAATCAAATAGGTGAAGGAAATGAACAAAACCATCCAGGATCTAAAAATGGAAATAGAAACAATAAAGAAATCACAAAGGGAGAAAACCCTGGAGTTGGAAAATCTAGGAAAGAAATCAGGAGTCATAGATGCAAGCATCACCAACAGAATACAAGAAATAGAAGAGAGATTCTCAGGGGCAGAAGACACCATAGAAAACATTGATACAACAGTCAAAGAAAATGTAAAAAGCAAAGAGCTCCTAACCAAAAACATCCAGGAAATCCAGAATGCAATGAGAGACCAAACCTAAGGATAATAGGTATAGAAGAGAGTGAAGACTCCCAACTTAAAGAGCCAGTAAATATCTTCAACAAAATTATAGAAGAAAATTTCCTTAACTTAAAGAAAGAGATGCCCATGAACATACAAGAAGCCTACAGAACTCCAAATAGACTGGACCAGAAAAGAAATTCCTCCCATCACGTAATAATCAAAACACCAAATGCACTAAACAAAGAAAGAATTTTAAAAGCAGTAAGGGAAAAAGGTCAAGTAACACATAGAAGCAGGCCTATCAGAATAACATCAGACTTCTTACCAGAGACTATGAAAGCCAGAAGATCCTAGGCAGATGTCATATAGACTCTAAGAGAATGCTAGCCCAGGCTACTATACCCAGCAAAACTCTTAATTACCATAGGTGGAGAAAATAAGCTATTCCATGACAAAATGAAATTTACACAATATCTTTCCACAAATCCAGCCCTACAAAGGATAATAGATGGAAACACCAACATAAGGAGCAAAACTACACCCTAGAAGAAGCAAGAAAGTAATCTTTCAACAAACCCACACAAACTTAATTCTACCTCTAACAACAAAAATAACAGGAAGTAACAATTACTTTTTCTTAATATCTTAATATGAAAATTAATATTACCAACATATCTTAATAGATTGAAATCCAAAAATATGAGGAGTTAGAAATTTGTTAGCTGTCATCCAGTGGTCTTTCTAATTTGGTAATTGGAGAAATAGGTCTAATATTGTACAATCCATATATACTTTCTGCTTGTTTGTACATGACAATGTCTTGCTGTGTACCACATAAAGATCTTGAAATCAGGCTTCTCCTATCTCATCCTCTCTATTAGTAGGATTGTTTACTTGATGTTTTTACACTATACTATGGTTTTCAGATCAGCTTACATACTTCAAAAGTATTCATTTGGGAGGTGGCTTGTAAGAGATGTTTTGCTTGATGTTTGTAACTATTGTATCAAGTTTGAAGAAGAGGACTTTATAAGTTACTCTTTCTCTGAGATGAATGCTTTTCAAAATCATCACAGCCAAGGAACCAGACTCTTACCCTCATCTAATGTCTGTGTCCCACTCCAAGCAGAACCATTGTTCATTGAAACAGTTGGTGAATGACTTCATGGATAGACCATCTTAATACATACACCATTTCTTAAATGAATGTAACCTGTTCCTTGTGACCATAGCAGGAAATCTATATCCAAAAATCGTGCCCACAATTCATTCCTTGGCACAGCAGAACTGTCAACTCTTAGCTACGATGGAGGTGAAATCCTTTAGGGATGTGAGGCTCACTGAAGTACAGCCTTATTACAATGAACTCCAATGTCTAAAAATTGTTCTTATTTGGGGCTAGTATCACAGTAAGAGCCAAGATTTTAAGGTCTACTAAAAGCAAAACAAACAAACAAACAAACAGACAGACAGACATTATCTATTTATGTTCATTTAAAAATACTAGTAGTGATATATTATTTTAAAATATAATTAATATGTTTGGAGTTATTTAAAATTTATATTGAGAAAAACGTATGTATCTTCAGTATTGCTGTAGATAGCATTTACATAAAACTGTTCAATTGATTGTTGTTTTATATCAAACAATTTTTATAATACTCATTTTTATTGTTACAATATTTTATAAATTTTAAAGAATATGACAAAATAAAAAACTGAAAAAAAGGAGATATCCTTGAGGGTGTGGCCTGAAAAGCATAATTTGGGGTCTAGAGAGATGGCTCAGTGGTTAAGAACATGGACTACTCTTTCAGAGGTCCTGAGTTCAATTCCCAGCAACCACATGGCGGCTCACAACCATCTGCAATGGGATCCAATACCCTCTTCTAGTGTGTCTGAAAACAGTTACAGTGTACCTGTATACATAAGTAAACAAATATTTTAAAAAAAGAAAGAAAGAAAGAGAGATATAGAGAGAGAGAGAGAGAGAGAGAGAGAGAGAGAGAGAGAGAGAGAGAGAGAGAGAGAGAAAGAAAAGGAGGCAAGGAGGCAAGATTTGACCTGTAGGCTATAGTCTCACAGTTCCTGGTATAGACATTACTGGTTTAATAAGCAAAATAAGTAATGATTGTGCAATACATTAAAATATTCCTCTTTGGGGTTAAGAGGGGATCCAAGGATCTCTCTGGGGGGAAAGAATATAGAATAGATTTCTCAGATGGATTAGGATCAGGTGGAGTTGGGGACAGGGACGACCAGATGTGGTGAAAGAGAGAGGGGAAATACTGGGAGAATGACTAGAATTGGGGAACATTTGGGGGGCAAGATAAGAGCCATGTGTAACGGATCCTGCATGAAATCTATGAGAATAATTGTAAATACAGGGCCTGACATGGTCATCTTCTTTAACCAGGAAAGGCCTCAAGTGGAGAGATTGGGATACCAACCCAGATACAAAACCTTCAACCTAGAGATTGTCCTACCTACAGAGTGTGCTGAGACCAGAACCTAGTAGAATCATCATGGAAGAGACCAGAGAGACGTCATGTAGCCACTTTTGGAAACAGATGCTGAGTACTACAGACAAACATTAGGCAAATGTTGGGGAGACCTGTGGAAGAGGCTGAGCACAGATTGGAGGAAGCAGAGGGGTCAGGGACCCACCAGAAGAACACAGTCCACAGAATCAACTGACCTAGATTCATGGGAACTTGCAGAAATCAGGGAGCCTGTAATAGGTCTTTGGCATACATGTTATGGCTGAGTAGCTTGGTGTTCTTTTGAAAAATCCCAGCACCGGGAGTAAGGGCTGTCCCCTACTCTTTTGACTACTTGTGAGATCCTTTTCCTCCTACTGGATTGCCTTGTCTTGAGTTGCCTTGATATGAGGATGTATGACTCCTCTCATTGTAGCTTGTTATGAAATGCTTGGTTGATGACCCTGGGAGGTCTGCTCTTCTCTAAAGGAAGTGGGTAGATCTGGGGGAAAGGGAAGGTGCAGGTTGGCTTGTAGGGAGGATAGTGGCAGGGGAGAATTGGGAAACTGTGATGGGGTGTAATATATGAAAGAGAATAAAAATAAATTCCTCCTTGTGAAGATACTGAACTCTCCTACACGTTTTTGCTGACTTTTTAAAATTCACAAGGCATCAAGACTACTTTCAGCATCACTGAGTACAAAAGCAGTCAATGGATAAATGAATGTCCCTGCACATTAACTGCTGTCAATGCTGATTCAAATCACATTTGAGCATATTGCTTGAAGTAACCAAACAGCATTCATTCTTATGGTTTTACTTAAAGTTGTTCCTGCATCAAGCCAAACCACAGTAGCACTTTAGGGACCATAACCAACACCTTCTATTCCTCCATTCTCTCCTCCTCCTCACAGTACAGATCTGTCTGTTCCCACGCTCTTTAACTACAGAATTCTGTAAAGAGAAGGAACTATGCTTTTGCAACTGCAGTGAGACTATAGTAAGAAACAGAAATGTCCCTCATCTCTCAATCTGTTAATGAAGAACCATTGCTGAGAATATTGTCAGCTCTTCAGTGTATTATTTTTGTAAAGAGGATTTGTGCTCAGCTACAAAAACAATTTTTTGTTTTCATTTTTTTGTTTGTTTGTTATTTTTGTTGCTATCTTTTGTTTCTGTTTGTTTAGTTTCTTCAAGACAGGATTTCTCTTTGTAGCTCTGGCTGTCCTCTAACTCACTCTATAGACCAAGCTGGTGTCGAACTCAGAGAAATCTGCCTGGTCTGCCTCCTGAATGCTGGGATTAACAGAGTGTGCCACCACTACCTGGCTGGTTTCTTTTTTTAAAAAAAGCAGACTCTTTGTTGTGTGAGCACAGAGAGTATCTTTTCTCATTGATTAGCTTTCTGTAATGTATAATTTCTATTATATCTTTAATTATATGTGTGTGTGCACGTGAAGGTAGGTACCCAAGTAGGCCACAAGAGGGTGTGAGATCCCTGGATCTGATGTTACAGTTGACTGTGAGTCGCCCTTTGTGAATACCAGGAACAACACCCAGTTCCTCTACAATGAGTCCTTAACTACTGACTCATCTACTTAGACCACTCTCAGTGTATTATAATGTTTTATCCTTTATGGAACGTTACAAGCTGTGCCTTCTTTCTCCCTTTTCTTCATCTTCTAATGGAAAAAGCACAACTTTTAAAAAAGAAAATTAACACAGTGTTGGTGATGTTTAGTGTGTGAAAAGTTCAGGAGTGGTGAGAGTGAGGAAGGTCCCAAGAATGCACCTTTACCAGCTACTGTCCCATATGGTTAACTGTCTTGGAGTGTCTCTTCTCAGTTTTCCTAACACT
>JADRCD010174132.1:6072-17159 GCA_019843815.1 Montemys delectorum | reverse complement strand
TTGGTGCACCAATCTCAGACACTATTAATGATATTTTCTTATGCTTGCAGACAGGAGTCTAGCATGGTTGTCCTCTGAGAGGCTCCATTCAGCAGCTGACTCAGACAGATGCCGACACCCAATGACCAAACTGGATGGAGCTTGGGGACTCTTGTGGAAGAATAGGAGGAAGAATTGTGGACACTAAATGAGATAGAAACTCCAATGAGAGTTAACTTGGATCCTTGGGCCTCTCAGACTCTGAACCCCCAACCAAACAACATACACAGGCTGAGCCTAGGCCTCCCTGCACATATGCAGTAGATATGCAGTTTGGTCTTCATATGGCTCCCAAACAAAAACTGAGGCCATCCCAAAAGCAGTTGCCTGTATGTGGGATATGTTCTAGTTGGACTGCCTTTTCTGGACTCAGTAGGAGAGGATGTTCCTAGCCTCATAGACACTTGATGTGCCAGAGTTGGGAGATAACAGGGGGGCCCTACCCAGTCAGAGGAGAAGGGAAAGGGATATGGGGGGAAGGATTGTGGGAGAGGGTGATCTGGAGGGGGTCAGTGTGCAGGACATGTAGTAAATTAAATTTTATGTATAAAAGTCATATATAGTGGATATTAGTCCAGAAGATCGGAATACACAACGTACAATCCACAAACCACAAGAAACTCAAGACGAAGGAAGACCAAAGTGAGGATACTTAGTTCCTTCTTAAAAGAGGGAACACAATACCCATGGAATGAGTTGTAGAGACTAACTACAGAGCAGAGACTAAAGGAAGAACAATTCAGAGACTGCTCCACCTGGGAATCCTTCCCATATTCAATCATCAAATCTAGACACTATTGTGGATGCCAGCAAATGCTGGATGACAGGAGTCTGATATAGCTCTCTCCTGAGAAGCTCTGACAGTACCCAACTAATACAGAAGTGGAGGCTCACAGGCATCCATTGGACTGAGTACAGGGTCCCCAATGAGCTAGAGAAAGGACCCAAACAGCTGAAGGGTTTGCAGCCACTTAGGACGAACAACAATATGAACTAACTAGTACTCTCAGAGCTCTCAGGGACTAAAACACCAATGAAAGTGTACACTTGGTAGGACTAATGGCTCCAGCATCATATGTATAGCAGAGGATGGCCAAGTTGGTCATCAATGGAAGGAGAGGCTCTTGGCCCTGTGAAGGTTCTATGTCCCAGTATAGGGGAATGACAGGGCCAGTAGCAGGAGGGGTTGGGGTGGTGAACAAGGGGAGGGGGGAGGGAACAGGGGTTTGTTCTAGTTTTTGTTTTTTTATTTTACTTTAATTTATTTTATTTTTATTTTTCTTTGGAAGGGAACCTGGGAAAGGAGATATTGTAAATAAAGAAAACATCTAATTAAAAAAAAAAAAACAATATGAACTAACTAGTACCCTCAGAGCTCCCAGGGACTAAACTCTAACCAAAGAGTACACATGGAGGGACTCACGACTCCAGCAGCATGTGTATAGCAGAGGATGGCCAAGTCGGTCATCAATAGGAGGAGAGGACCTTGGCCCTGTGAAGGTTCTATGCCCCAGTGTAGGGAAATGTCAGGGCCAGGAAGTGGGAGAGGGTGGGGTGATGAGCAGGGGGAGGGGGGAGGGAACAGGGGATTGTTTTAGTTTTTGGGTTTTTTTACTTTTATTTTTTTTCTTATTTTCTTTTCTTTTTCTTTTTCTTTTTTCTTTTGGAGGGGAACCTGGGAAAGGAGATATTGTAAATAAAGAAAACATCTAATAAACAATTTTTTAAAGGTAGTAAAAACAAAAAATCATAAATCATGTATATATACAAGAGTAGAATATATATGAGACAAGAGTAGAAAAAAATGAAAAGCTGCCTTTTGGAATTCTTGTTCCATTTGGAAAGAGAATATTACATTTTTTTAATGTAATAAGTTACCACAAGTATGCTAATTTGGTAACTAATCATTGAATAAGTAGAAATAGAGTGTTGTAAAAAAAAGGCCAATAAATTAAAAATACATTGAAAGGTAATAAATACAAATGCAAACATATCTACAACATAATAAGTGGAAGCAAACAAAAAGCACCAATAAAAAACAAAATAAGGAAAAAATTCCACCAAGTTTAAAGTATTTACCATTATTTGGGGATTAATAATTGAAAATTTTTAAATGATTTTTAACCTTGCCCTGTGAAGTAGATGACATCATAATTATCTTTATTGTAATATCAATTTTTACACATTTATGTATCCAGAATCGAACTAAAAGCATGTACCCATTCTATAGTTTTATTCTAATTTCTTTTCAATTCTTAATTAAAATACTCTTTTTAATGAAACAGCAAAGAATGATAGAATACAAGATAATTATTAATATGTAAATAATGCTAGCTATCCAGAGAAAAGCAAATAACTTTCTAGAGATTAAATTTTCAAAAGAAGATTTTCTGAGGTTAGAAAGTATAGTTATTATTATATGTCTCTTTCTTCAGGTTCATTTTTAGAACATTCTCGTGTAAACTTTCCTACATAAGCACCTGCTTGGTGTTGTAGGATATTCAGCAGTAACTGAATGGGTAAGTCCATGCCTCATGTGGTTCAAATACCTCCATAGTTCTTAGTCTTGTGTAAATGTCATTGACAATTCATCTTCTCATTTCTGAATGAGTCTCTTCTCTACTTGTGAAATTATGGCTCATATTTACACCACAGTATGTAAGTGACCTAATCACTACAATGCATGATAGTTAAAAATTGATATTCTTTCATCATTAAGTCTTAAAAGTGTATTAAATCACTCATCATCCATAATAGTACTTTAAATACCCTGTTTACATTGCTCCTACATCACATCCGTCCCTGTAGCTAACTTTCTTATGAAAGCAAAGAAATGCCTCCTAAAAGTTTGTGATAATTATTGTGTTCTGCTCCTTCTAAACTCATAATTTGTAGTTAAATGGTTTTTTTCATGGTATCATATAACTTTATCATGTTCTGCTTATTTTAAAAATTGCCTGGGTCCCCTGAGAGCAGAATGTTGGGTGTGTGCCCAGGCTGGTCATTACAGAGAAGACAGTCATATGGCCCTAGGTAAGCTGTGCATGCTTCAGTGGATGGCCCTATATCCATGTACTTATGGGCAGTACTAATTTGATTCAGTGAGTTAAAATGGAAGGCACAAAATGGGGAGGGAGAAAGAGGGATGCCTAAAGGAAACTGTGAGATATAGAGAATGAACATGTTCAAAATGTAAAACACATTTAATAAACAAATGAATGTATATTTTAAAAGATTACAAGGAAGGAGCATCATGAAGCTATATATTTCTTGTTCATGAATTAAGAATTATTATTTTTTTGTTTTTATCAATCTACATATTTAAATAAATGCTTTCATAACACCTGGCTTTGCTGAGAAAGGGTAGCTGGGTGATAAAAAGGATTTCCAGAGAAGTTCATTCTGAATATTTCATCCACAGAATAATAAGAAATAAGCTGTGCTAATCTACTAACTTTTGAGGATTGTATTTAGCAATCAGTACCTTAACTCTACCTATCTTTCCCCCTCTAGGCTAGATCATATTTTATATCAACCTTTGAAAATAATATTAATAATTAAAATGCATGTATTATAAATGAGGTAGACATTGAGCTCTAATATCAGATAACTTTGAGTGTAAGCAGCTTATCTGGTTTGTTAGGGGAAAGCCTGGGTTTCTCACCTACATAAAGGAACATGAACCAATTGTAAATATTAAATTAAATGGTACATAGGAAGCCTATAGGATAGATCCCTCATTATCATTTACCCAAGATTAAGAATTTAAGTGTATGAATTCATTTATAAAATATTTGACAAAACGATAGCAAAGAACGTTGTCCTCTACCCATGGTAGGCCATGCTTCTGTCTGTAGCTTAGAACTCTTCCCTTTGATATTTTTGAGGATATTTTATGTATTTATATTTCAAATATCATCCACTTTCCTGGTTTCCCCACCAGAGCCCCCCTCTCCCATCCTCCCTCACCTTGCTTCAATGAGGATGTTTCCCCGCCCACTCACCTACTCCCACCTCACAGCCCTGGCATTCCCTTATACTGGGGAACTGAGCTTTCACAGGACCAAGGGCCTCTCGTTCTATTATGCCAGACAATGTCATCTTCTGCTACATTTATGGCTGTAGCCATGCACCCCTCCATGTGTACTCCTTAGTTGGTGGTTTAGTCCCTAGGAGCGCTGGGAGGTCTGGTTAGTTAATGATCTTCTTCCTACAGGGTTGCAAACCCCTTCAGCTCTTTCAGTCCTTTCCCTAACTCCTCCACTGGGACTCCATGCTAAGTCCAATGGTTGGCTGCAAGCATCCCCTTCTGTATTTGTCAGGCTCTGGCAAAGCATCTCAGGAGACAATTGTAACAGGCTCCTGTCAGCAAGCACTTCTTGGCATCTACAATAGTGTTTGGATTTGGTGTCTGTATATAGGATGGATCCCCAGGAAGGGCAGTGTCTGGATGGCCTTCAGTCTCTACTCTACAGATTGTCCCTGTATTTCTTTTAGACTGGAACCCTTCTGGGTTAAGAATTTGGAGATGAGTGGGTAACCCCATCTCCCAACCAGGGGCCTTGCCTAACCTCTGGATATGGTCTCTTCAGGTTCTCCCTCCCCTTTGTTGGCCATTTCAGCTAATCTCATCCCTGTTGGGTCCTAGGAGCCTCTTGTCTTCCTGGCATCTGGGACTTGTTGGTGGCTACTCTCAGTTCCCCATCCCCCATTGCTACACATCTCTGTTCAAATTTCTGACCGTCTGCTTTCATTCCAGGTCTCCTCTCATACCTGATCTTGCCCCCCTTTTCCTCCTTCCTCTCTTCTTCCAAACTCCCTCTCATCTTCTACCTCTTGTGAGTATTTTATTCCCCCTTCCAAAAAGACTGAAGCATCCACATTTTGTTCTTCCTTCTTCTTGAGATTCATATGGGCTATGAATTGTATCTTGGTTATTCCAAGCTTTGGGGCTAATATCCATTTATTAGTAAGTGCATACCATTTGTGTTCATTTGTGACTGGGTTACCTCACTCAGGATGATCTTTTCTACTTTCATCCATTTGCCTGAGAATTTCATGAAGTCATTGTTCTTAATAGCGGAGTAGTACTCCATTTTGCAAATGTACCACATTTTCTGTTTCCATTCTTCTGTTGAGGGACATCTGGGTTCTTTCCAGCTTCTGGCTATTATGAATAAAGCTGCTATGAACATAGAGGAGCATGTGTCCTTGTAATATGTTGGAGCATCTTTGGGGTATATGCCCAGTAGTGAGAGCTGGGTCCTCAGATAATACTATGTCCAATTTTCTGAGGAACCACCAGACTGATTTCCAGAGTGTTTTTGCCAGCTTACAGTCCCACCAGCAATGGAGGATTGTTCTTTCTCCACATCCTTGCCAGCATCTGCTGTCACCTGAGTTTTTGATCTTAGCCATTCTGACTGGTGTGAGGTGGAATCTCAGGCTTCTTTGATTTGTATTTCCCTGATGACTAAGGATGTTGAACATTCTTTAGGTGCTTCTCGGTCATTCGATATTCCTCAGGTGGTGTGAATCTTAATGTCCTCCATAGATTCAGCTTTTTGAAAAGATAGTTCCATCTTGATGACATGGTTCTGGCAGGTTTAGGAGGAGTGACCTTGCTGGTGGAAGTCTGTAATCTGAGGTAAATTTTAGCTTTCAAAGTCACATGCCATCCTACTGTGTTCTTTTTAGTGTTTGCAGTTCAAGGCAGGAGCCCTCAGCTACGTGCTCCTCCTTTCCCTGTCTCAGCCATCATAGATTCTAACCCTATGGAACTATAAGACTAAACGTTCTTCGATAAACCTACAAGACCTTTTTTCGATAACTTGCCTTGGTCATGGTGTTTTATCACAGCAATAGAAAGTGACTAACAACACACTTCATTTCTTTCAGTTTTGTTCAAATTATATCATCCATTTTTTTTTATTTATCCATTCATTCATTTATTGAATCTGGGTACTTGTCATTGAATCCGGGACCTCATATACTGGAAGTGAGTTCTGTATTACTGATTTGCATTCTGAATGAATGCCCTATTGAGACTCATTTCTTCTTTAATAGAGTTTAGCAACTTTTTGCCTAGTCTTACTGTTCATTTTCCTTACTGGAAGACATGCCTCAAAAATACAGAGATTTTGTTAATTTGTTTCTAAGAGTACCTGAAAAGTACTCAGTAAATATTGGTGAATTTATTGAATTAATTCTCATTTAAATTTAAATATAACTTAGAATCAAGATTTATTTCATCATTTTAGTTCAATATGCTTATCTTATTCAACCTCCCAAACCTATAATAGTTACATTTTTATAAAATTTTGTAAATACTCTAACAAGTAATTTCTTTTAATATTTTAACAGTATGCATGCAATTTAATAATTTCAAACTGTGATAAGGATAATTTTCCTAATTATAATTTTGAAGGCTATGCTTTTTAGTTCAAAATGTGTGTGATGCTTTAGATCCAAAAGAACTTTTAATATGAGGGCTGTATGATTGGCATGAAGCTAATCATAATTTCAAGATAGAATTAAATGTATTTGACCTCCAAATTAGTTTCCTACAAATAATGTGTAGGCTTTAATGTTTCTACAAGGTGTTATTACTTCTTTAAGCCCTGCAATAATTGTGTCAGTTATTTCATTCTTGGGAACAGACACATTTTCAAAGTCTGGCTTTGGGTCTGTAGTATAATGACTTTATTATCTTAATTCAATCATTTGTTGTTAGTTATCTGGTAATATCTAATGCAATATGGCCACTTCATGGTTATTTTGAGAGAGTGAGCACCAGATAAAATCTACTGATCAAGATTAAAACTTTGTCAAGTACAAAGAAAACAAAACCATTAAATTTTATGAATAAAGTGTACAAAAGAGCTATTTTAATAGGCTTAAATTGTGTTTTACAAATAATCTAGCTTTTTAAAAGTAAACATCTAACCACATTTCCTGTTACAGGGAACGTGCAAGAAAGGAACTTATTAACCTGAAGGCCTATTTCCAACACAGATAATATGAATGTTTCAACTCATTAGTGGTGAAGAGTAGCTGATGAACATTTATTTAATTCCCACAGGGCACTGATTGCCTTTGCTTCTTTATGGAGAATACAAGTAGCATGCATGTGGACACACACACTCACTTATACACAGACACACAAATACATAAGCATACACAGACACACATTCAACCAGATAAACACAGAAACACACACACACAAACATACACACACTCACATACAAACACAAACATAAATGTACACATACACAAATGGAAACTCACACACACATCCACATCCACACACACACATTCACACACACACACACACACACACACACACATACACACTCACACACATTTAAATTATGTTACCAAAAGGAACACTAGACTTCTGGAAAATATCAATAAACACACTTGGTGTCTGATTTATTAAAATGAAATATAATATGAAATATGAAATTACCTAATTAAAAGGAATTGTGACAAATTTTCTCTCAAAACAGTGAAGATGTGTAAACAAAACATGATTAAATAGAAATTTTACAAAGATGTAAATGTGACTGATAGGGAAACAGTTGCACTTGAAATCATCTTAAATTGAATTTTCAGTTTCTCGGAAAAAATAGTTTCAGAGCTTCCCCTTCCTTGGATGCTCAGGACTTTCCAGCTCTTTGCTGAGACTGTCCCAGCGGCAATTTGGTGAGGAAAGAGTCTTCCTCACATAGCAATAAGGAAGACAGACTCTTCCAGGGACTCTGCACCTAGGATGTGGGGCTCTTTGCTTTCCAAATCAGTGAGGTCCTGGTGACAATTCTTTTCCCATCTGTGGGTGATGTAACCATGTATGTTTCTGGCTTACCTCATCTTGCTGGGAGTTCAGCAGCTGCAGTTTCATGTGCTTCATGTACGCCATTGTGATCGGCATGTTGTAGTCGATCATGCTGGTCACCAGTGTAGGAGGCTTTCCATTATCTGCAATAGAACATTTTACATCTGTGATAAATGTAACATTGTGTTCCAGCTGCACATTCAGGGTGAGCCAATATGTTTAACTAAAGTATAGTCTTTGGCACATTAATGACTGAAAACTATGAAAGCTCTATAAATGAACTACATAAAACATAGCATGCAAATTCCCACGAATGGTATTGGCTCATGAACAATGGACAAATGGATAAATCCACTATATCTCGTTATAAAAAATGACTTTTAAATATCCTAAACATCAAGAAATAAAACTGGTAAAAGGCCAGTCTCTCTGGGTTGGTGTCCTGAGCAGACCTTGGGCTCAAGCTCTGTAGCCAGTCCCACAACACCCAGAGGAAGCTGCTGCACTACCAGGTGCTCTAACAAGCCCAGGGTCACAGGATCCCAGAATAACAGGGTCACAGAGACTGCCTGACTCTGAAGAGTTCTGATACAACCAGGATAGCAGGAAGGACTAACTCCAGTCAGAATTAGCAAGGGTAGGTAGCACTAGAGATAACCAGATGGCACGGGGCAAGCATAAGAAAATAAACAACACAAACCAAGGTTACTTGCGTCATCAGAACCCAATTCTCCCACCATAGGAAGTCCTGGATACACCATCACACCAGAAAAGCAAGATTCAGATCTAAAATCACATCATCATCATGATACAGGACCTTAAGAAAGACATAAATAGCACCCTCAAGAAATACAGGAGAACACAGGTAAAGAGCTAGAAGCTCTTATAGAGGAAACACAAAAATCCCTTAAAGAACTACAGAAAAACACAAACAGGTGAAGGAAATGAGCAAAACAATCCAGAATCTAAAAATCAAAATAGAAACAACAAAGAAATCAGAAAGAGAGACAACCCTGGAGATACAAAACTTAGGAAAAAAATCAGGAGTGATAGATGCAAGCATCACCAACAGAATACAAGAGATAGAAGAGAGAATCTTAGGGGCAGAACACACCATAGAAAACATTGACACAACAGTCAAAGAAAATGCAAAAAGCAAAAAGCTCCTAACCCAAAACATCCAGGAAATCCAGGACGCAATGAGAAGACCAAACCTAAGGATAATAGGCATAGAAGAGAGTGAAGACGCCCAAGGTAATGAGCCAGTAAATATCTTCAACAAAATTGTACAAGAAAACTTCCCTAACCTAAAGAAAGAGATGCCCATAAATATACAAGAAGCCTACAGAACTCCAAATAGACTGGACCAGAAAAGAAATTCCTCTTGTCACATAATAATAAAAACACCAAATGCATTAAGAAAAGAAAGAATTTTAAAAGCAGTAAGGGAAAAAAAGGCAAGTAACATATAAAGGCAGGCCTATCAGAATTACACCAGACTTCTCACCAGAGACTATAAAAGCTAGAAGATCCTAGGCAGACGGCATACAGAACCTACAAGAACACAAATGCCAGCCTAGGCTACTATACCCAGCAAAACTCTCAAATACCACAGATGGAGAAAACAAGATATTCTATGACAAAACAAAATTTACATAATATCTTTCCACAAATCCAGCCCTACAAAGGAAAATAGATGGAAAACATCAACATAAGGAGCAAAAGTACACCCTAGAAGAAGCAAGAAAGTAATCTTTCAACAAATCCACACAAATCTAATTCCACCTCTTACAACAAAAACAACAGGAAGTGACAATTATTTTTTTAATATCTTAATATGAAAATTAATATTACCAACATATCCTAAGCGATTGAAATCCAAAAATATGAAGAATTAGAAATTTGTGGATTGTCATCCAATGGTCTCTCTAATTTGGTAATTGGAGAAATAGGTCCAATATAGTACAATCTATATATACTTTCAGCTTGTTTGTGACAGTGTCTTTCTGTGTACAATATAAGGGTCTTGAAATCTTGCTTCTCCTATCTCAACCTCTCTATTAGTAGTATTGTTTATTTCATATTTTTACACTATACTATGGTTTTCAGAACAGCTTATATATTTCAAAAGTATTTATATACCCAAGGGACACATAGACAACTAACTTAGGAGGTGGCTTGTAGGAAAGAGAACAACAAAGAGTGAGACTGAATGCTTTGCTTGACATTTCTAGCTCTTGTATCAAGTTTGAAGAAGAGGACTTTACAAGTTACTCTTTCTCTGAGGTGAATGCTTTTCCAAATTATCACAGCCAATGAACCAGATTCTTACCCACACCTAAAGTCTGTGCCACCCTCCAAGCAGAACCATTGTTCATTGAAACAGTTGGTGAATGACTTTATGGATAGACCATCTTAATACACACACTATTTCTTAAATGAATGTAATCTGTTCTCTGTGGCCTGAGAATAAAGTCACTCACTCAAGTCAAATAGTTTTGACCATAGCATGAAGTCTGTATCCAAAAATCATGCCTACAATTCATAACTTGGTGCAGCAGAACTGTCAACTCTCAGCTTAGCTACGATGGTTGTAAAATCCTTTGGTGATTTGAGGGTCACTGAAGTACAGCGTTATTATAATGAAATCCAGTGTCTAAAAATTGTTCTTATTTTGGGCTTGTACCACAAAAAGAGCCAAGATTTTAAACTCTACTAAATACAAAACAAACAAGCAAAAAGACTTTACATTTACATATTTATGTTCATTTAAGAAAATACTAGTAGTGATCTATTACTTTGAAATATATAGTTAATATGTTTGGAGTTGTTTGAAATTTATACTGTGAAAAACATATGTATTTTCAGTATTGCTATAGACAAGCATCTACATAACACTGTTAAATTGATTGTTGTTTTATATCAAACAACTTTTATAATACTTATTTTTATTTTTATAATATTTTATAAATTTTAAGGAATATGACAAAAAAGATATTGTAGGTATTGAAGAGGGCGTCTCTGGGAGGAGTTGAGGTACAAAAGGGAAACAAGAATGTGATTTAATTCTATTTACTTAAAATATGTTTTTAAATGTTAACAAATTCAGACAAATTAAAATCATGTAACTCTTCTCATCATAATGATAAAAGTTAAGGTTAAAGAAAAAAGAAAGAAAGAAAGAAAGAAAGAAAGAAAGAAAGAAAGAAAGAAA
>JADRCD010174130.1:0-12841 GCA_019843815.1 Montemys delectorum | reverse complement strand
ATGGTCCGTTTTCCTCATAAACTATAGCCACATCTAACAGAACTGTGAGATATTCATTTGAGCACCTATTTTTGAGTAAAAATATTTTTAAATATAAAAATTAAATAAATAAAAAATTTCAAATAGGAAGCATTGGGGAATACATAGAGCAGAATATGTTCAAAGTTCACTAAAAAGTCTTATATAACTCTATAATTTAAAAATTAAAAATATAGAATTTTGAGAAATTTTCAATACTCAATAATACCTTTCAAATTTTAACCTCTTTGAAATTAAAAATTATTATATTTGAATGTAATAGAGAATTATAGTTTCAATTATTATTTCTACTGAATTTGAATAGATGTTCAATAAAAAATAAATTACTGAGATAAAAGTAAGTTACTGAATATTATCAACCCATTTCATAGTGCAGAAATTTCTAGAATTTCCTAGCTATTATCAGTGTTGTAACACTTGTTCATAAAAAATGAAAAAAACAAAACAAAATAAAACATATCTCCTTATGGGAGGTATACTGGTCATTTATCTGTGCTCAAGAAAAACAATGATGCTTAAATAACTATTTGGATGAGTGGATACAACACAATATAGGATTAGAAAGCTTAATATATTTAACTGCATTAGCCTTCTATTATCATGCAGGAACAGTCTAAGTGTAAGAACTCAGACACTCACTGAACATGAACCATTTTGAATGAAGGAATTATCAAAGATGGACAGGTCTACTCCATGTCATCCATTTACATAAGCTGTTATCCAACCCTGATTCACAGAGGACAGAGACCTTCAAGGCAGCACACAGAAAGCCTCTTTCATATTTTCTGCACTCCTCTCCACTCCCTTGGGACTCTTTCTATTACTTATTTCATTTTTCAAAAGACTTAAGTTTTCATTCTTTATTGAACCAAAAGACAGGCAAAAATTGTGAATTTTTATTTTATTAACTCTAATAAGCATGAAGTCAACAGATATACATTTTGCCACTCTACCACCCTCATTTCCCTCCCCATTTCAACACCCAGATTCTCTTTTACATTTTGGTTGCATGGGTTTTACTAACTCTCCCACTTTTCTAAAAGACCTTTCCTCATTTGTGAAGATTTCACTCGCTGGCCTACAGCTACACACACTGTCACATGGCTGCACACATAAAGATTGCACAGAAGAAAGCACTACACTGCTTTGATCTATTTGTAGCTCATTGTTTTTTAATGTATTTTCCATAATATAAAAATGAGGAAACACATTTTCCTTGAGTTTCACAATTTATTTTTTTTCCTTTATGCCTAAATACAAGTCCACTGTACAGACACTGCACCTTTCCATTTCCTAGTCACCAACTGATGGATACATGGATTCATTCAATGTCCTAGCTACTGCAAGTGGTGCAATGACAGCATGGATATACCAGTTTCTCTAGGGCAGTACAAAGAGTCTTTTGCTTACATTTTCCATAGTGGTATAGATGTATCTGCCTAAACACATTTAGTTCTTTCCCATCTCTTCTTGCTTATTCAAAATGATTATGCATTCGTTGGAGTTTCAGACTATCTTTGACTTGGAGAATTAAGGCTATAGCTAAGACAATCAGAGCAGAACACAAGAAGTCTACTGTCTGATATTGTTATGAAGCAAGGCATGCTTCTAATTGTTTTTTTTTTAAAGAGAATAGGCTTCCTTATATTTATGCTTTTACAGATAAACATCTGTTCTCTCCACAGCTACCATAATCAACTAAAGTAGATAAATGACTTTAATAAAACATGTAAAATTATGAAGTCATCAGGCCATTGGTATGTGAAAGAAAAGTTTCGTATAGGGCCTGAAAAAGTTTGCAAACAAAACTAAAACAATGTAAAAAGAATTTTAACCCAGCAACATGGCTTTTCTGGCTGATATATAGACACACCCTTCATACACACCTTTAATCCTAAACAATAAAGGTAAAGTTAGTTTGTAGATAAGCAGCCATGTTTGAAAATGACATCTAATTGAGAGGCAGGCAAAGTGACAAATCAGAGAATGATTTGACAGAATGAGTCACAGATAGTATATACTCAAATCTTACAAGAGCAACTCAGAAAAGAAAAGCTATGGAAGACCAGAGCAGTGAGGGTCAGTCAGTTCTGATCAATCAGATGAGTTTAGTTTTGGCAGTTCGCAAAGGAGGCAGAGCAATGGTGTTAAGTTAAATTATGCAGAATTCCTGCCACAGAGCCAGTAGAAGCCAGAGAACAAGAAGGAGCAAGAAGATTAGAACAACTTGCCACAGTTAGTTTGATGCCACGTAGATCGATTCTGTGAAAAGCCATGAAAAGGCATATTGAGTCATTTGGCTGAGAGAGGAGTTTGTACTGGAATAGCTGAGTTGAGCCAGCGGGCCAGAATTTAGAAAGAACTAGAAAGATTGTACTTATTCAACAGTAAGCCTCCTAGACAACAATTAAATCTACTGAATAAACATTACTTTTACAAAATAATACCAAACAAACCTGATTGAAATTGTCAATAAATATAAACAAATATTTCTCATACCAATAGATACATTACAGTAATCATCAAGTACATGAGAACATGACAAAGAACATTACTTATCAGGCACATTCAAAACAAAAGCAACATGAGTCATTATCTTCTGCCAGACAAGGTAATGGACATGGTATTTCAAATAGACAACTATGCCCCTGTGTTAATTGCAGAATAACTTAAAACGGACAACAAATGGAGTCTAAGCCATGGTTCAATTCTGATGAGTCCACAAAGAAATGGGCTACATGAAATAATTACTACACAGTCACAATAATAAGATGATATATTTGTATATAACAAAAATCAAAGAAGGGAGAGCCGTGAACTGGAAAGAGAAATTGCAGGCATATTTGACATCCTGGAGGGAAGAAGAAGGGGAAATAATGTAATAATATTGTGATATCAAAAATAAAGAAGATAATATAAAATTAGAAAATCCTGATATTTGGCAGCTGATCATTATGCTTCTGAAACAGAAAGGAAAAGAGTATTACTGCATGATCCTCTTGCAGTGAGTATCTAGAAATGTTGATTCCAAAACAGTCAAAAATAGAATGAAGGTACTTGGGCTGAAAAAAAATAGACAGAGATAAGACAATAGATACTAAATTACATAGAAGCAATAAGTTCTGTGTTATAATGCTCTACTGATAATGATAAACTAGCACCACAGCCACTGTACATTTTTAAAGGGAAACTATTTCTGAAAGTTTGTATGTATGAACATAAATATGTTTTACATTACTAAAACATTATGCAGTGTAGGCATATATATGAATTTTAAATTTGTTACACAGGAAAATAAGGGTGGTGAAGTTTAATTAATTCTCATTAAAATGTTCCTTAAATATTGTATGGAAACTAACAGGTAAAATAGAATATATATTTGTCAGAGAATTTCCATGAGTGATTTAATAGCTGCATCAAAAGTAATACTCCACAGCACTGGCTTCATGCCAAAATGGACACAAGTTCAAATAAACACAAACACATATACACAGAAACGGACCACATGACACATAAACACATACAAAGAAGCACACATGCACACTTGAACACGTGCACACATACACTTATGTACATGCATGAATACACAAGTATACATATATACACAGATATGCTTACATATACAAACACATAGACAATACCTTATAAGAACCAGTAGGAATCCAGCATTATGATTCTATTCTAGGTGTCACACGTCACAGCTGTCTAGGTTTACAACTCATTATATCTCTATGTGGGATAGTTTTTATTTTATTTTATTTGTACAAGAGAAGAAATCAAGTCTGGAACCAGCATTTGATTTCTACGCTATCTAAAGAAGCATTCACATGCAAGGACTTAGCACAGGATCAGAGATGATTTCTTCTTGTTTTCTGTTTTTTTTTTAAACTTTCCTTTATTTATTTTTATTAGATGTTTTCTTTATTTACATTGCAAATTTTATCCCCTCCAAAAAATCCCCCTATCCCATCCCCCCTTTCCCTACTCACCAACCCACACAGTCCCTCTTCCCTGTCCTGGAATCCCCTATATTGGAGCATCAAGCATTCACAAGACAAAGGGTTTCTCCTCTCATTGATGTCCTACAAGGCCATCCCTCTGCTGCATATGTGGCTTGAGTCATGGGTCCCTCCATGTGTACTCTTTGGTGGTTTAGACCTTAAGATCTCTGGGGTACTGGTTGGTTCATATTGTTATTCCTACTATGGGGCTGCAAGCCCCTCCAGTTCCTTAGGTTCTTTCTCTAGCTCCTCTACTGGGGACTTTCTGCTCAGCCTAATGGATGACTGTGAGCATACAATTCTGTATTAGTCAGGCACTGGCAGAGCCTCTCAGGAGTCAGCTATATCAGGCTCTTGTCAGTAAGCACTTATTGCCACCCATAATAGTGTCTGGGTTGGGTAGCTGTATATGGGATGGATCCATGGGTGGGACAGTCACTGGATGGCCTTTCCTTCAGTTTATGCCCCAAACTATAAAAATGCAAAGCTTCTGTAAGTCAAAGGACACTGTAAATAGGACAAAATGGCAACCAACAGATTGGGAAAAGATCTTTACCAACCCTATATCTGACAGAGGGCTAATATCCAATACATACAAAGAACTCAGGAAGTTAGACTCTAGAGAACCAAATAGCCCTATTAAAAGTGGGGTGCAGAGCTAAACAAAGAATTCTCAACAGAGGAATACTCAATGGCTGAGAAGCACCTAAAGATGGGTTCAACATCCTTAGTCATCAGAGGAATACAAATCACAATGACCCTGAGATTCCACCTCACACCAGTCAGAATGCCTAAGATCAAAAACTCAGGTGACAGCAGATGTTGGCAAGAATGTGGAAAAAGAGAAACACTCATCCATTGCTGGTGGAATTGCTACCTGGTACAACCACTCTGGAAATCAGTTTGTCGGTTCCTCAGAAAAATGAACCTGAGGATCCAGCTATACCACTCCTGGGCATATACCCAGAAGATACTACAACATATAATAAGGACACACATATTCCACTATGTTCATAGCAGCCTTATTTATAATAGCCAGAAGCTGGAAATAACCCAGATGTCCTCCAACAGAGGAATGGATATAGAAAATGTGGTACATTTCATGATGGAGTACTATTCAGCTACTAAAAACGATGAATTAATGAAGTTCTTAGGTAAATGGATGGAACTAGACAATATCATCTTGAGTGAGGTAACCCAATCACAAAAGAAGACACATGGCATGCACTCCCTAATAAGTGGATATTAGCCCAGAACTTCATAATACTCAAGATACAATTAACCCAGCACATGAAGTTCAAGAAGAAGGAAGACAAGAGTGTGGATACTTCAGTCCTTCTTAGAAGGGGGGTTAAAATACCCATGGTAGGAAATACAGAGATAATTTCTAAATATCCCAGATTATATTTTGTAAACTCTGGTGAGAATTTGCCTAAATGCCAAATGAACTGTTTATCTCTAATACTCCATAATTCTAGAGAGGTGTGATTGCCAAAGTCATGCCTTTAATCCCAGTACTGTACAGGCAGAGGCAGGCAGATCTCTGTGAGTTCAATGCCAGTTTGCTCTACATAGTGAGGCCAGGACAGCCAGGGTTCTGTTAAAAAAAAAGTAGCTTTTACACATCTCTCTCTGGTTTTACACATCTCTCCATACTTTCCATTTACATTTCCAAGCCTAAATGCATTTCCCATTCCTTAGGTTGGCCAGTTTGCCATGGTCAGCAAAATATCTTATTAAACTTAATCTTCTTGTGTGTCGCTGGAGCTACTCTGGGAGAATGTATGCTAGCAGATGCTAAGTGTTCTATTTTTAGGTATAGAGGAAAATAGTGATTGGGTTCAAGAGAAAATATTAGACTAAATCATGTACACTCTGGAAAGATGTAAGAAGCATAGTTTTAACAGTTCATGCAGACAACTTTTCAAAATGTCCATAAGCAGCAGAGGAGATTGGAAGCCAATTTGAGGTGATGAAAATGTTCTCAGCCAGATGGGAGAATTAGTTAAATGTTTAGTTCAGTGCTGCACTGGTAAGATGAAGGGAGAGGTGGTCTGAGATGAAAACTTACAAAGGGTATTGTCTGTATTGGGATATTTGGATATTCAGGCGTTCTCTGCCTCTACCCAAAGGATACCAGTACCACCACTGCAGCTGTGACAATAAAGCACATTTCTATTCTGCATTGCAGATGCAATATTTCAATTAACAATGGTCCCCATAGATTCACATATTTGAATGCTTAGTCACCAGGAAGTATTGCTATTTTAAAGGAGTACGAGGCATTGGTGTACCAAAGTGCATGGGTCTGCTGCTGAGGCAGAAGGCTTTCTTTCTTTCAGGTGTTGACCTGTGGCTGCACAACACGTTAGTTAAAAATGAGGCAATGTATAAATGAGATTTTATTGTAGGAAGGAGAAAATAGGCTGGTCAAGTAGAGAGAAGGAAAGGAGAGGAAGGAAAGAGAGAGAGAAAGGAGAGGAAGAAAGCAAGAGAGGAAGAAGGCAAGAGAAGAGAACAAAGAGCAGGTAAGAGAGGAGAGGGAGAGCAGGAGAGGGAGAACAGAGAGGAGACAAAGAGTGAAAGAGTGAGAGTGAGAGAGTGAGGAAGGGGAACCACCCCTTATATTGTATGGGATGTGGCATGTCTGGATTGTGGTCAGATGACTGGGGATAGGGTCCAGCTAGAATTCGAGGAGCTTGGGGCATTGTCTGCCTGACCGAGCACACATCTCCTGCAGGGGCAGCTGTGCGGGATTGTGACTGAAACAGGAACCAAAGACTCAGGAGTTATAGCCAAGCTCCTTCAGCCTTGCCTTCTGCAAGCAGAAATTGCCCACAGGGGTCCAGGGCTCAAAGCCAAATACTCAACTGAGCTTAAGTTACCTGAGCAGACCATTGCCCCACACTGCCCCACAAGGCATGAGCTTATTGGGGTAGGTATGGCCTTGGAGGAAGTGTGTCATTAGAAGTGGGCTTGGACATTTCAAATGCCTTGTCAGGCACACGTTCTCTCTCTTCTTGCAGATAAGGATGTTGCTCTCAGTTCCTTTCATAGCACCATTCCTACCTGCTGCCATTCTCCCTGTCATGATGGGAATGAAGTAAGCCTCTGAAAATATAAGCAAGCCCCAATTAAATTCTTTGTTTTAGTAGTTGGTGTGATCAGCGTGTCTTGCCATAGCATCAGAACAGTGACTAAGAGGTTCCCTACAGCAGTCTGCGGGTGCCACCATGAGACTTTACTACAGAATACTGACATAAACAGTATAACATATTTCGTTATGCTCTAGAGGCTGGAGATCTAAGATAGAGTTGTCAGGACTGGCTTGTCTTAAAGAAACAGTTCTGCTTCTATGCCCCTTTCTCTACATATTAGTCCTGGATTCCCCTTGTCTTCTATCAGAACTCATACATTACATTTGTGACCTCATAAACTTAATTATTTCATAAAATCATCATAGATGTCATAAGAAGTCACTATGCTGTGAGGCATTAGACCATCCCACTATACAGAAAACCTGGTAAGGTTAAGAAGATTCAGGAACCCCAGAAATTCTTATAATTGAGAATGGTAGACCTTTAAATCTATTCCCAACCAGGTTTATATTCTGAAATTCATGACCACAACACCCCATTGGGAGGACTGTGAGAATCAGCCACATAGGTCAACATCTGAAGTCCTTCCACATGCAGATGAGGCATCCCTAATGTTTCAGATCAAGCCAATAGAAACCTTCTGCCTCTATATCCCAACCTACGCCCAAATATTTATAAGGTCCTATCCATAAGGAATAAAGTACAGGAGTTATTTCATCAAAGATCAAATTTTTCATTCATTATAATCATCTTTAAATCCTTCCTCTCAGAGCTTCAGGGAATCCAGCAGAAGAAGGAGCAGAAAGAGTATAAGGGCCAGAAGGAATGAAGGATACCAGTAGAACAAGACCCTCTTAATCAAGTGAGCAAGCTCATGTGAACGCAGAAACTAAAATATCAAGCATGGGACCTAAACAGGTCTGCTTAGGTTTCTCCATTATTGCTTTCAGCTTAGTATTTTTATGGGACTCCCAATGTGGGAATGACTGGATCCTTGATTCTTTAGCCTTCTCTTGAGGCTCTTTTTCTTCTGTTGGGTTTCCTTAACCAACTTTAATGCAAATTTAAAAATCATATATTTTATTTTGTCACGTTTTCTGTTATCTCTTAGAAGTTTGTCCTTTTCTAACGAGAGACATAAAGTAGATCTGGATGGCTGTAGGATAGAACTGGGAGAACTGGAGGGAGATGAAATTGCAATCAGGACATATTTTATTATAAAAAATTATTTTCAACAAAGGGGAAAATTATGTGCTAAAAATGTTTCACCCATTTCCTTATTCAGTACTTTGGATCATTTGCTATTTTGTCATTTTCATAATTAAATTATTCAGGAGCTAGAAAAAATATTTTGCTCCTGATAAGGTATATATGAGTGCATAAACTTCATTCATGCACAACATAGTAAATTCATCTCATACTCACTGTAGTATCTGATATAATTTTTAAATTTTTGATTTACTATTTCAAATATTTCAAGGAAAGCTATTGTATCAGAAGGCTACAGAAACATTTCAAGTGGGGATAACAGTTGTTCTTTATGGTATTTTTATGCTCTAGGCTGCTTTTAGCAATCCATTAGTTACAAACAATGAAAAATCAGGACAGGATGCAACCTACTTGTCAATGTTAATGCTCAGCATATGCTCCTTGATAACCTCCCAGAGACACTTGCACTCTTCCTTCCATGTCTCATTCTCTCTAGGTGGGGCTTTCCCTAGTTTTCTGTGCTTCTAGGATTTTATTTCTTTCTGATACTTAAGTTCTTTTATGAAAGGAAAATCATTATTGTAGATTCTTTGAGTCATACTGAGTAAACTTCACTCACTATCTACTTCATATCCATTCATCCATGACTTGCTCTATAACACACAGTATACCATTTGTTTCTTTATATCATTATAGTATATTGTACTAAGTATGTAAAACTCAAAAATTATTTATTTTACAGTATAAATAATACTTACATCACAGAGTACTAAGTACATTGTCCATGGCAGTGAAAGATTAAGTACACATAGCATTCATTTCATACCCAAACTAAGTGAAATGGATAAAGGCTAGTGCCTAGATTTTAAAAATCTGTTCATTTTACAGAATTTCATAGCATCCTTCATCATATCAGAGATAACTTTTCTTAAATTATTTTCAATATGACACTTCACCTGTAGTTTCTCATTTCCTAAACACAATCTTGTACTAACAATATCCTTTATGTGCAAAGACATTATTGGCTTTAAAAATGAATTCCATTAGTGTTGTGAACATTAATCATCCACTGAGCCTAGACATAAGAAATGAACAGTATAAAAGTTCACAGTTATGACAGAAGAGGCCATGTATTTAGAACAATGATTAATCTCAGTTAAATGAAATCCCTTCATTTATCTAATATTTTAATATTAAAAAGGAGTTAGGTATTAAAAGAAAGTTAGTTAGAATCTTGCCAATTTGTTTGAGTATTTTGATCCTCCCCTTTTTTTTTCAGCTAATTTTGGATGCCAGGCAGAATCCAGAACGTGTCTAAACTTAAAACAAAGGGGTTCTTTGAAAGGGCTGACTGAGTTTTAGTTACACTTAAGATGTTCTCTGGAAACTAGGGTTTCTTTGGCTACATCAGAATGTCCATTCAAGGTAAAAACTCCCATAAATGGCTAGCCAAGTAGTTAATTTTTTGCAATTGTGATTACTGAGGTTCTTGTAACTTAGGAAAACAGGTGGTCGTCATGAATTGTGGAAATTATAGTTATTTTCAATATCACTATTATTGTTGTCAACTACTATGGTTCTAGGAAAAAGATAGAGAAGATACACAACTGTTGACATACTTAGGACCAGAGTGGTTGAAGAGAATAAGGCCCATAGAATCAACTAAGCAGGGCTCATAGAGACTCATAGAGACTCACCGAGACTACAGCAACAATCCCAGAGCCTGCATGGACTGCACTAGGTCCTCCACATATAGGTTATAGTTGTGAAGATTCGGGTCATTGTGGGACAACTCAAAGTGTCTCTGACTCTTTTGCCAGCTCTTAGGACTCTTCTTCCTATTAGGTTAACTTATTCAGCCTTGATATGAGGGAAGGTGTCAGGGAAATTGGAGGAGTGGAGAGAGAGACACTTCAGTCTTGACATAATGTATGAGAGAGGAATAAATAAATCAGTTTATAATTGTGTTAACAAATATGTTTTCTTTTTCTTTTTTATTACATATTTTCTTTATTTACATTTCAAATGTTATCCCCTTTCCTGGTTTCCCTTCTGGAAAAAAAAAACAAAAAACCCTATTCCCTCCCCTCTCGACCTGCTCACCAACCCACTCTCTTCTGCTTCCTGGTCCTAGCATTCCCCAATATTGGGGCATAGAGCCTTCACAGGACCAAGGACCTCTCCTCCAATTGATGACCAACTATGCCATTCTCTGCTATATATGCAGCTGGAACCATGAGCCCCACTCATTGCCACATGAAACTCAAGAAGAAGGAAGACCAAATTGTGGATACTTTGATCCTTCTTAGAAGGGGTGGGGCAAAATACCCATGAAAGGAGTTACAGAGAAAAAGTGTGGTGCAGAAACTGGAGGAAGGACAGTCCAGAAACAAATATATTTTCTAGAGACATAGCTCAGTGACAGATTTGGAACAGCAAGAGCAACACTAAATTTCATACTCTGAAAAAGTAGACCATACACACATTCTCAATCTCTGGCTCCTAATCATTCAGAAAAATAAAAGACCACTTATAAAGTAGTCTAAGTATTACCAATAATTAAAGTGGTATAGCATGCAATAGTGACTGTAATTCAATGACTAAAAATCTATGGATATTATGAAAAATGTTTATTTGGGATACATTGCACAAAAACTCCTCTGTGTTTTTTTTTTATTAGATGTTGTCTTTATTTACAATATCTCCTTCCTCAGGTTCCCCTCCAAAAGAAAAAAGAAAAAGAAAATAAAATAAGAAATAAAATAAAATAAAATAAAATAAACCCCCAAAACTAAAACAATCCCCTGTTCCCTTCTACCTTCCCCTGCTCAGGGTCCCCAATGAAGGACCTAGAGAAAGGACCCAAGGAGCTGAAGGGTTTGCAGCCCCTTAGGACAAACAACAATATGAACTAACTTGTACCCTCAGAGCTCCCAGGGACTAAACTCCCACCAAAGAGTACTCATGGGGGACTCATGGCTCCAGCAGCGTGTGTATAGCAGAGGATGACCAAGAAGCTCCTCTGTGTTTTTAAAAACAAAATTCTTCTTCCTACAAGCTTAATTTAGACGATGCCTTTAGCAAACATACAATGACCATTGTTTTTTGAATATTAAGGACAGGTTTGAAAATGGAATTACTGATAATTTCCAAAAGGAATCTCTGGACAGACAAACAAAGATCTTTAAAGAAATTCTGGAAGGAATTTTTCAATTCCTGTGTAATATATTTGATAATTTCATTCTTGACCATCACTACTCAAAATCCTTTTTTGTGATACCCCAGTTCTCCAAAAATGAGCTTTGTTCAATTGAGGTTAAAGAAAGGCAGATTGCTGAAAATTTTAAGAGATTTAACATGTCTTACAAGGAGCCATAAGCCCTTGGTCCTGTGAAGGATCTGTGCCCCAGTGTAGGGGAATGCCAGGGCCAGGAAGCTTAGAGAGGGTAGGTTGGTGAGGAGGGGGAGGGGGGAGGGAACAGGTTTGATTTTGTTTTTGTTTTGTTTTGTTTTGCTTTGATTTGAATGGAAACCAGGAAAGGAGATATCATTTGAAATGTAAATAAAGAAAATATCTTAAAATATCCTTCCCATGTGCAATGGCTTCTCTGCCAATTAATCTTCCCATTCTACTCTCTTGCAGTATTTTCTCTCCTCAGACAGTGAATCATTCCTAACCAACTCTAACATTGCCCTGTGAACAATCTCTTCTCACCATTTAGTGTGAGCTGAAAGAGAAGCCTTGCAGGTGACTGTCACCTTCTGCCTTGCCTGGACTCTTCCAAAGGTTCTTTTTGTCTTTAAATGTAGTCCCTCTAGCAGTAGCTCATTGCAAATAGAGTATAGCATGTATTTTAGTATATTTGTTATTGCTATGTTACCTTATTGATTTGTTTGATTACCTTAATCTTAACAAGTACGAAGAGCAAGAAATAAAGTTTTATTAAATAAGTTCTTATGGAACTCTACGTGTAAATCAGACAAGATGATGTGGTTAGCAGTATTTCTGTAAAAGAAATAAATATTTACTTAGTGGTCTTATAAACACAAATATCAATTCTATGCTATTTTAAGGCAAATATATTTAATAAAGTTAAAATAGTGAGGTTTTTGGTATTTCTCATTTAAATTTTGAAGACTTGGAGTACATGATGTTCATTCTTTTACATCATGAACAAGAAGTATTTGATGAATTTTCCCAATGTTAGATATAAAGGCTTTCATAGTAAATTTTACACATTGCTAACAAGTAGGTTTCTTCACCTACTTGTTCAGTAGATGTTTATTCTGCTAGAGAGGTCTTATTTTCATTGTATTTATATGACCATACTTCTGATTAAGTTATTGCATTATCCATAAAGAGTCTGTAAATAAAGTTCACTAAAGTAAAAACATATAATAAGGATTTTCTTCCATGATTTCCAAACCTTGGTATCCTCCAGAATTAAATCTAACCAGTTAAAATAAGCTTAAGTCCTGAAAGATTTTTTTTTT